>JAQQZY010001830.1:0-13546 GCA_030068375.1 Ostorhinchus rueppellii | reverse complement strand
AAATGAATAAGGAGAGGCAGCTTCTTTACAGCTTGTTATGCATTTCAATCACTGTTCTCTCCTAGAGTTCAAATGCAGACCTTACACACACACACACACACACACACACACACACACACACACACACACACACAATATGCGCCAATATGCAGGATTATAGCCAATGTTAAATTCCATCTTTAGTCCCTACATAAAACAACATAGTTCATGTAAAACAGTACAATCCAGTGTACTCAGTCAACAGACAAGTAGAACACATGATGCATTTATGCTACATTGTACACAACATTCATACATACACACACAACTTCAGAGTGCCAGATGACTTTATATGAGATTGTGGATGCAGGGTGGATTGTCCAATAACCATGATTTTAGATGTTTAGTGAATGAGCTGAGGGTGGGCTGGCTGTGGATGACGGTTGGTAATGTGTTCCAAGTTTTAGAGGCACCGTATGAAAACACAGTCTGTCCAAAGGCACTTCTTTAGATGGAAGTATACAGTCACCTCAGCAACTAGTCCTGGTTGATCTGTTTTGGGTTATTTGAACAAATTCCTGTAATGGGGCAGCTGCTAATCCACGAAGGATTTTAAAGACCAGGCTACAGTCTGTATATTTTTTTCACATTTTCTCAATTTAATGAGCTAGTTTTTTTTTTAAGATACTGCAGTGTTGATGAGGTTTTTTTTGTCAAAATGTTCAGAGCTTGTTTGTGTTTATATCCCGCTTTTATTTCATTATCAGTATTTAAATACAACACACTGTTTTATATTTTCAGTGTTGACCTGCTCTTAGTGTTAGTGATGCAATCTGCCTTCAATCTGTGATTCCAAGCTGATTCCCACTCACATTACGGACAATAATGATGTAATTAATTCATTAGTTTGGTTTACTTGAACTGTGGTTAATGTCCGCTACTGACATCTTACAAAATACAACACACCAGGAGTCATCACAACATGCACCCTCTTTATATGGATGTTTCTGTACCTGAAGTCTCTCTCTTCACCCATGTTTTCATCTTCTTCTGCTGTGGGCGTAAACTTTGGTTAAATTGGCAGACTGACCAGTCTGTCAGAAAATGAAACAGCCGCATCCATCAAAGACCGGTCGAAGTGAAGCATTTTTCGAGCATCGTGTCTTTTGTATAGATGTGAGTTGCATGTGCTGATATGCTGCGTAAAGTGGACACAATTTGCTTATTTATAGCCTGATGCAGTAATGTGATGTGTGATGTTTTGGCAAGATAGTTCTGTTAGTCCCTTTGCAGCAGACGGCTTCTTGTTTCCATATCCTTCGTTTTTCTGCGTGTGCTCTGTGGGCTCAGCAGCATATTAATAAGCTGTGGATGTGACCCATTGCCCATCTGTCTCTGGGAGTGTCTCATTGTCACAGATGTGATAGCAAGGGCCAAGACTTATTAGGAATGTGAACATTTCTATCTTGGTTAACTTCAGCCTCATGACTATTTATGACCAGAGAGAGGCCCAGAGTCAGACCTACAGGTTTTTTTGATGGTCAAGTGACTCATCAAGCCAAGATGTACACTGATCATAAATATGCATCACTCAGACTGGAACACCACAGTTACTTACCCAGTGGAGAAGTCATTGACTGGAGCATAGTCATCATGTTCCTCTTAACAAACCACACTAAAAATATTCTCAACTTCATGCCTCACATACTCCTACACCGCCATTACAGCCCACATTCATCATTTATTTGTAATTTTTTTAATATTCAGTGTTTCGGAGGGGGAGAATACACATACACTTCATCAAGGAAAGACCGAGGCTGAGAATCGATTTCCTTCTCGCTGTGAGATGACAGTGTTAACCTGAGAGCCACTGTGCAGCAGATTTAATGACACTTTGAATACTTCACCATTATTGGAGAAGCTGCTTGAACACTGTGTTTATTCTTTTCTTTCCTTGTTGTACCTGTATTACCTCATCAGTGAACACACACTTATGCAAGTCATTGTATGATAGGACAGGTTGTCACATGGGATAGATGCTTTTGGTGTTGTATATTAGGTGTGTATACATGTTTGTTTGTGCATGTATTGATGTGGGAGGCTGCTGTGCTGGGGGCCAACCTCATGTATGAAATTAGAGCTGTGTGGCGCCCACACTACAGGCCTCCACTGATCCTCTAATTCAATTACCCCCCTTATTAACGCTCAGATGCTGCTGGCTGACCCGGGACTGCACACTACTTTTGCTACACACCATTCATGCTGCAGCTCTGTGTGTCTCTCCAACGAACTGACTAGTTAGTCATCATAAAGCATAAGGAGTTGTCCAACAGTGATATGTGTTTTTTTTTTTTATAATGGGCCAAGCCCGAAATCTACTATTGGTATACATTTAATATTTGTCAGTTATAAGGATGTCAGAAGTAAGGATTCAGTCTTCATACCTGTTTCTTGACAACATCATCAATGTCATATGACCTTATGTGACCAGCTGGGAAGCTTCATTTACTAAAGTGTAGGTCTTTTTAATTAAAATGTGCAGGGGCCTGTTTACTAACACAGGAGATAGTAAAAGTGCCAGCACTGTATTGTAAAAAATACTTTGCTTAAAGTAAATTACCTGCATTAAAAAGCTGACTTAAAGGAGTGACATTTAGCTTTTTCAAATGGAATTATGTATTTTAAAACATTTCTCTGTGGTCTACATAAACTGCAAATGCTATGCTTGGGTCTGAATTCTTCATTAATTCATTTATTTAAATTTATTTATTTATTGGTTTATTTAATAGGGACCATGCGCATTTATGAACATTGCTATACAAAAAAAAAATATACCCATGTAAATTTGTCAGAATTTTTAAAAATAACTACTTTTCATCTGCAGTCCTTAGACAGGTGACAGAACAAGACACATAACACCCAACATTGGTACAGCGCTCCACAATTAAACACACAATTATACTCCACAGGCCCATCTTCAACCCTGTTTCTGAGTAAAAGAAAGGTCGTTTTGAGCGCTGGCCCTTTAAATGCACATGACCACACCCCCTCCAGGTTGTTGGCTGTGCTGCTCTGTCTCATTCACCCAATTGTGTTTGATAACACAACCAACAACAGAACATTTTAGGTAATCTGCTTGAAGTTTGGATATTTTCAGTATGGCTGACAAACGATTGTGTACTCAGAGAAATGTTCATTGGAAGTCTTGACCTTATATGTGGTAAAATGTTGTGACGTAACTCATTATAGACATAACAAATTAAAATGAGTTGTAGAAATCCACTTGATTTTTGTCAAAATGAATATAAAGATAACTGCAGCCCTGGGAGGGTTAAAATTCAAGCTTTTGGAACTATTAGGGTCCCCACATATGGAAATAAACGTACCAAAGACTAATAAAAGTGGGTTTAGCAAAATGTGACCCCTTTAAAGGTCGAGTTGAACACCTTTTTAACTGAAAAGTTCAGAATAGACAAACTTAACACTGGCTGACATAAGGGCCTTTCATGTTGACAGTGGCAGTAGTTTTCAGTAAAGGTACAAAATTATCTGTATCAAAAAATCACTGGATGTAACAAAGCAAATGCAAAGGTAAGAGCTTTCCACTAGATAATGACTGCAGTGGTTAATATATTTAAGCTGCAACAGTTTGTTTAATCCAAAATGATGCAGTGAGTAGCTTTTCATTTCTTAAACAACTACTATTTCACCAGGGAACTTAAAAATTGGATAATGCTTGGATTCATCTGGCTAATTGGGCTTGTAAAAGAGTGGTTCAGGGAGCAGGAGACATCCTTTTCACACATGGATTGGCCACCACAGAGTCCAGACCTGAACCCCATTGAGAATCTTCTGGATGGAGAAGATGTAACGCAGCAGTCTGATTCTCTCATCATCAATACAAGGCCTTAGCCAAAAATGAATGCAAGTCTGTTGGGAAATAAATTTTGTGACATTAATTGTGCTGTTGCATAAGCACTGTGTGGCATAAATGATGCCAGGGGGAATCTGTCCTGCAGTCCTGTCCTGAAGTACAAATTTAGGATAATCTGTCTCACTGGATTACAATTGCTGATCAATTATTCTCATTATTAACTCAAATATTACAGCTACTAATGGAGGAGACTAAAAAGTATATTTTCCTTCAAATAGTTGTATACTTTCATAAAAGTCCGACATTCTTGCAATCAGCAAAAGACTTTTAGGGAACTACTGTGGGATTTCTTGACTTCATTATTAACATAATATAGTAGAGGTCTTTACTGTCCTTTATTTTGGTTAATGCCTATAACATATATAGACTCAAAAATAATCTACATTGAACCATTATTACCCTGCCCCCCAAAGGGGAGGCAAGGGATATTGGTTTTGGTTCGGTTTGTTTGTTTCTGTGTTTAACACTCTAGCAACAAAACTATGGTTTTAATTCATACTAAATATGGTTTATAGATTGCCAATGACCCAGAATACATGTGGTTACATTTTGGGAAAAGTATTTCAAAGTTCCAATTTTTTATGAATTAAAAACCAAACAAAACAAATTTCCTCATTTATTTATAAGGGGTGACATTTCAATTGTCTATAAAAAGATCTAGTTTGTTTCAATTTACCTCAAGCTTGGCACATACAGTATATAAAGGCAATTGACATGCTGGCATCAGCACATGCATCAGCTGGATAAATGCCAAGTTGCAATATGTGCAAGGGGTGTGATTTGTTGTTCCTGGTACCACTTTTTAAGTTTTATTCTTTTAGAGTTTGTTAGCAAGTTAACCTGACTGGTAGTGACAATGGAAATATTAACCAGTCTGTATGTATGTAGTGAAGTAACTATGACAACACAACTTTAACAGGTACAGATGAAGTACCTGTCACATAGTATGGTGCTTTTACCATCCATTTACAGGTAATGAGCTCTCTGATTTTATTGTCTTTGTGTAGAAGTGTGACTTGGGCAGGGTCAGGATGGTGTGAATGCAAATGATACAGGATGTGGAGAAACAATGTTCACATGAATTCTACCACCAGAATAATGCTGTGAGACAGAAGACAGAGTTACTGGATTCTCGTATCAAAAAGCATCAACTTGCAGCAAGGACTTAGAACTACATACGCTGAATAAAAGTGCTTTATTATTATTATTATTATTATTATTATTATTATTATTATTATTATAGGAGTTGTTATAAATATAAGACACATACACATAAATAGTCTAACCCACTATTCATATTGAATTTTTCCATCACCGGTCTAATGATTAAAACTGATAATGAATGAAATCTGTTTTTAGCCAGTTCCTGTGTAGCCATTTCCAGTGTATACTCAGTGTTTCTGTGACTGAGGTATGAGCTGAATGTAAACTGTTAGGCTATGTTGCTGTTGGAACAGTTCCATTTGCCTCTCCGTGGTAACAGGTTTGTGAGGAGCTGGTAGGATCTACGGCATGATTGAACACACTGAGCGTCTGATGCCAGCACGAACATAGACAAGGGCACGTACACACAATCATATAAACACACAGCACTGTATGTAGCCAGCCTTATGAGATTACGGTACACTTACGATGCCGAGATAACGTTTATCACGGCTTTATCAGAGATAACGGAGTGAAGCCCGGAGTCCTTTGCAGTCTCCTCCAGGGTCAGATGTTTCTGAGCTTGCTGACACCAGCCACCTTCATCCTCAGTCTGGCTTGTCACGGCGGCTGTGGGCTTTAGTGTCACCGAGCCTTTTCTGTATTCATTCAGCAGCGGTGTGCAGTGGGGTACAGGGGAAAAAAAGTCACTGTTGCTGAAAAACGGCTGAGTTGAGATAATAACTTGCCAGTGCATTAATGTTGAGTAAATATATGCAGCCCAACCATCTGCAGTCAATCTTTTAATGGTAAACTAAAAGTGACGACATTAAAACAGTGCTTCCCATCACAGATTAAATGCTGGGGGATGTGCCTGATGTTAAGCTGGTTAATGGGTTTATCACATGTTTGCCGAATCCACTGTCTTTTAACCTGCTTGAGTGCATGCATGATACAATGAGGCTAAATCATCACATGACCACATTCAGGATTTCACTGCTAAATCTCTGCCAAATTTCTCAATCTAGCTACTGCATTGAGCTTATTAAAATTTCAATCTGCCACAGGCTCTCTTTCTCGCCTCGCAGGATGAATGTGCCCTTTTAATAATGTAACTGGTTTTAACAAGATCGTAAAATGTTCATCTAACTTTCATAAGCCCTGTTAGCATAGTGACAAATTCATGCGATGGCAGGAATCACTTTGGCAGTGCAGCCGTTTTAGAAATAAGTACACACAGTGACTTTTTTTTTTTGGAGGCCAGCAGAGAGTTGTGCCTGAGTTTACAGCAGCCTGCAGGGAACGCTGAGCTTGATGCTGTCTCACCCCTGTGGCTCTGAAATAGAGGTTAGTCATGACGGGGGAGATTTAAATTGGCCTTCTGGTAACTGATAGTGCTCCAGTGAACACTCCCCTTCTCCTCTGCCTCATCTATAATGTACATGAGTTACACAGGGCTAAACCATGAAAGCCCAACCTTTACAGGTGCAGCTAAAACGTGATGAGTTATAATCCATTTACGGCTGCTGGGCTGTCTGTTTTTACACTCTTTAAGGCTGTATGTAGTAACATTACTTGAACTAGGACAGGGTCAGGGTGGTGTGAACGCAAACGCTGCAGGCTGATTCAGTTGAGCATGTGTCTGCTTCACCATTTCAGGCGCTGTTGGAGTAATGTGACCTTCATGGGGAGATTAAAATATGTAGCAGGCAAGCATTGATTTCTAGACCAGCCACTGATATTTATGGGCTCAGCCAGTGCATAAATATTGATAGTTTCTTTCTTAAAGACAGATCTGGCTTTGTGTGTGTCTGCATTTATGCACTCATGCAACAGCTAAGATGAGTACAAAAAAAAAAAAAAGCAAAACTAACATGAAATGATGGTACCTGATTTACCTGATGTTAAGGAATAATTGGAAGCACATGTGTTTTGGCAACCTAAATCTGCTTTTGACCCAGTAGCAGCTTAATAAGGTCATTCCCATTATGTGGTGGTTAATTACAAAGCTTGTCATTGAAGTCCCCAAGCTGCACCGTCAAGCTAAAGAGCAGTTTAAAGGGATAGTTCACGCTAAACGCAAAATAACCATTTCCCCCTTCAGCCAAGACTGTGCTGGATTTAGTTTCAGCAATCCAAAGCGTAAACAGGGGTTGGTTTTTGCACACATCTAATACTTTAATAGTTAATCTTGTGTTAAAGTATGCATATTTGATGAACAGATTACTGGTTTCTTTTGAAATCCTTGTCTTATGGTAAATCATTAGTAGGTGGGTGACTGTGCTCAGTCTAGTGCCCCTTAATTAGACCAGTGCCTGTGTGGAATTAAAGGCCAACAATGGCTGCCGGCGTTTCTCATGCCGACCAAGGAGCTGACTGATAAGCCGGCCGCTCAGAGTGTCAGAAGGGTAACAACGAGCTGTGTCTGGAGTGTTGTTATTGTATCCTGCTATAACCCATCTCTAGCTTCGCCGGAATTGTTCCTGTGCCTCGTTCAGGGACACTTGTTCATCAGAGCATTTTATTCTGACTTAGTGCTGAGGCGTTTTTTTTCTCTGAGCTTGTTGTTGACCTTTAAGCTCAGTCTCTTGCTCCTCGCTACATTTGAGATGTCCGCGGTGAGGTTTTGTTCTCTGTAGGTACTTTAGGATGAGTGTGAGGTCCGAGTGATCCTGACAGGCCGACTTGATCCTCGCAGTGCTGACTTGACTTTTATCCAACGAGTTCACCAGAAAAGGCTTGTTTTCTGGGTCATTTGCTTAGATTGCATCTCACTCCCTCTCTTTCCTTCTCCTTTTATGTCTCTTTCTCTGTTTTTTTTTTCAGTAGATGTCTTGGGTATCACACAGCCTTTCATTGTAATGAGAGTCAGCTCAGCATCCCCACTGCATAAACGGGAAAGTCCAGCATCCTGTAAAGATAGCAACAAGCCAATATCCAACTCCCAGAGCTACATCTACAATGTCTACAAACATAGACTGTCAAAAGTCTATGGCACTGAGCCACTTACTGGAGTCTGAATATTTAACTTGCACTACCTTACACAGCAGAGAGACTAGATAATGGCAGGGAACACACTCAAAAAACAGGCTTTCTGAGCACTCTAAATGAACAGACTGTCCCTCACCATATGCAGTTGTTACCTAGACTTTAAGATTATATTAATGTCCTTTTCAGACACACTGCTTATCGGTTAGAGTCGGTGATGCTGTATTATTGGATGACAGGAGCTCTGGCTGCATGCAGTAATTTAATCATCAGGCTTGGATAGCAACATGGACTTCAGCTGAACTTCAGGATCAGGTTGCAGACTTATGCTGCGGTTTCAGAATTCTACGAACAGAGGTCCGTCTATCTCGCTATCTCGCTGCTGTTCGGTCAGGCTTCTGGAGACTGAAACCTGCTTTTTTTGTTACCTGCTGCTGGTCTGGATATGAGGGAACTAGTCTTTCAGACCTGCACTGTCTCTGTCTGGGAGAAGGTAAGGACAGGCCAGGGAGTGTGTTTAAGGGGGGGAGTAACCTTTGCAAAGAGCGGTGTGAGAAAATTCAGAGGGTCGGGGAAAGTTGCAGGCAAGTGAATTTGGATTGTGTCTATTTGATGTTTACACAATGGTACAAGTAGCCAGTCTTTGTCAGTGTCAGACATTCTCTTTCACTTTTTTTTTTTTTTTTATCATTCACTCCCTCTTTGTAGTCACACAAAAAGATCTGCTCATTCTACTCTTCTAAGAGTAAAACAGATCTTGTTTTGCACTTTCATCATCATTTGTTGTGGAATTTACACTTCATTCATACAGACTGTTCATTCATTTATTTCCCCTTTCACATTCAGTTGCTTATTAATTGAGAAATGACAGTGTAGCTAAGTGTAAAATCCAAATGGCTGATGATGCTTTTTTCTTTTTTTCTAAAACCTGTCACAACATACCATTATAAATAAATGAATGAAGCATGGTGGTGTGACAAAGATGCCTAGGCCTACAGATCATATTCTCCAGACGTAAGGGAATATGCTTGTTTGCTACTAGCAAGTCACATCATTTTTTTTTTCCAGATTAAATGAAATACAAAAATTACCATTCACACTAAAACTGTGATTCATATTGTGAATCTGTCAAAATATTCACAACATGATTTGTATTTTTTCAGACTAAGCCTTTTTCTGTTTAAACAGATTGTCTGAAAAAGTATAGTGCAAATGCTGTCTAAAAATCTTAGGTTTTAGGGGTTGCGAGAGAGCTCCTCCTCTCTTCAAGTACAGTCCTTCAGGAATTTTCTCCAACCTCCCTAATATTAGCATCATTGGTTTAAAACACAAAGGAGACAATCTCTCTGTTCTGCGTAGCTGCTAATTAACCTTTGAAAATGTGATGTTATTGACCTTGTAGGAAACCATATCATGCATTTACAGTACACTCTGTTCACATTTTCTTATACATTAGTGTGCAGGGTTTCTGCACTGTAATATGAACTAACATTAAGCTCAAGCCTCAGCCCAACCCCAAAAGTCTGACACCCTGATTTGTGGTTGCATAACATTTTGTTTGCGTGTATTTTCTACCCGCTAGGAGTCCTTTAGCTGCTGGTGTTGATTTTTGTGGAGGATTTTAACCCTCTTAGTCTGTTTAGAGATAGGGCGTATGGCATTTCCTTGCTGCATTGCTGCCATAAGCACTGTCTTTGACTTAAAGAATGCCTCTCCCCTCTTTTTCTCTCTGCACTGATGATGACTCACACTCCAACACACCCTGCAGAAATTTCCTCTCATGCACCGGAGAAGGAGAGAGAGAGAAAGAGAGAGAAAGAGAGAGAAAGAGAGAGAGAGAGAGAAAGAGAGAGAGAGAAGTGTAAAAGGATGCTTTAACTCACACAATACCTGTTCATGTGTCCTGCACTACCTGCTCTGTGTTTCTCTGTCTACAGAAATACCTGTACTCATTGGTATTCCCTATAGTTCCTTGCAGGGTGAAAATGCAGCTGGTGTTTTTGCACTACTAAACCCTTGAGTGTATTTTATAATTTTTTTTCCTGGTAACCGATTCCCTTATCTGCAGCTGAGCAGCGAATATATTTCCATTCAACATTTTAATTCATCTAAAAATATGAAGTCAAACCCCCGAATTACAAAAAGCATACATTTGAAGTATTAATTTTATTGGAGCAACTCAAGTGTTAAATTTAAAGAATTACCAGTCATTTCATCCATAAAGAACTGGGTACAAAGGTGCCATTTATAGGTTGTCCTCGTGATCCTCTCACCGTAGGCTGCTTTACAGTGAGCAAGCTAACATTGTGTGACATTTGCAGTGATGCTGAAGTCCAGCGCACGTGCTGCAGTGCTGTAGGTCCGCTGCCTTCAGGCTTCAGCTTCTCTAGAAATAGAAAAAGAGCAAAGAGTCCGAGCGTGATTAATGGCCATATATGTGTAGCAGAAAACACAACAGGCCTGTCTGCCGCCATTTCCTAACACTTGGCCCCACAGGCTCAGAATTACATAACAGATCTGCAAAGTTGCTCATGCTGATTCTTAATTGCTTTGGTTTGTTTATTGTATGTGGTTGTGGTTGTTTGGCCTTGTGTGAAGCTAGTGGGTTGCAGCAGAAGTGAGAAGTGAGCAGTTTGCCCTCCAACTATTCTCTATCCTCTGAATTTGCCACACCCCGTAGTTCAGCTGTTAGGACCATCTTCAGAAGAAACGATTTATCTCTCCCCCTCGTGCCAGTCTGGATTTGACTGGCACTCTGTTTTTTTCTATTAAGAATCTGCTATTTTTAGCACACTGTGTCAAAACACGGCTGTCTCATCCTGTGTACGTATGCGCACGCTGAAATAACTTCCCTTCCCCAGAAGGCTTGAGTGGTCTCTTCAGCTACATGTGCTGAAGCCCTGTTTGCTGTGCTTCACCCTGTATGCAGACCCATTACGCAACTCTGTGCATCAGCCGCAGGGCCGCTGGGCCGGAATGGCAGCCAGCTACCAATCACTTTCTTTCTTGTCCCTTCTTTTTCTCCGGTTTCCATCTCTTTTTCCGTCGCTCTGTTTTGTCCAAATCCCTGACCCCTCTTTGTTCCCTTCCCTCTCATATTTCTTAAGGCAGAAGAAGTGCACTGATTTATTTGCATTCCAAATTACAGCGGCCTATGTTTTTAGGGAGTCGGTAAAAGCTGTGGATTGCCGTTGGCATGCGGTGTGGTTCTCTCTCTTTGCGTACTGAAGTGTGAAGGCAGGTCAGCGGAGGCCAACATAAGAAGAGAGGATGATCTGTCCTTTGTTGTCAGTGGGCTTCCTATGCCTCTTCTTAAGGCAAACTGGAACACTGTGTTTTCAGAGGTTCTGAAACTCTGGGACATTCTGAACTGTTTGATCTGCCATATTGCACAAGATAGAGCTGAAATAATTGAATCGTAATCGCAGTGTCAGTCTGTGCAGTGATATAATCATAAAAGGCTGCAATTTAGTTAAAAATAAAACGTGTGGATGTTGTAACAGCTCTTCTATTTGTGGGCAGTGTCCTTATCTACCCGTCTGATAAAGAAATATCCAATCAGTCACTGCCTAGACAGTGAATCTGGTGGAGGACATGGTCACTGTCCAAGTAGAGACTAAGTGGAGTGGTTGTCAGTGAACAGGTTCGTACTGAACTTGTGGCTAACAAAGTAAACACAACCTACATTGTAATGCTGATATTTTGGATTTACTGGTGTTTATCACCCGTGACCCTAGTGAGGATAAAGTGGGTATAGAAAATGAATGAATGAATGGTCTTTATCAGAACTAAAAACCACCACCTTATAACTTTTTCAACAAATTGAACAGCTTTAATCATCCAAACACAGTTTTAGTAGAATAACACATCCTGATCTTTTGCTGGAACTCACAGAGCAATGAACAAGTATGTAGAAATACTAGCATATTAGAAGAGTGTCCTTGAAAACACAGTAGTAGAACACATGAGTGCAAACTCTATAAGTATAATATTTAGTACACTTCAGCTTTTTATCCACATCCAAGGATTCATTGTGCAACAGTTTGGGGAGATGAACAGACCAGCTCTCAACTACTTATTACTGTGGTACAGTAGCTACTTATCTGAAGTTGTACAACATTTTGCTACAGCATCCCTTCAGGTTGAAACAGACTTTTGCCTTGCCAGCACAAATGCCATGGTAACTGCAACTGCTGAGAGTAGGGCAGCCTTTGCTTACATATTCTCACTGGAGTGATAGCCAATGTGGCACAAATAGAAGGGTAAGCCTATTTACTAACTGTAGACGACTACAGTTTGACGTATGAATGATGGATACTTGTTGTTTACTGCATGATAGCTATACAAATGTTTATCAAAACTATTATGTAAGACTTTCAAATCCATTCTGTGCAGGCTATGAGCATTCTTACACATACAGTATGAGAAATATTTGTAATGAATTCCTATGATTCTGACACTGCTTGGGTCTCCACAAATGTTGGCTCTTTTCCCTCCACACTACCATCCAGGAACCCATGCTGAGAGGAAGCAGAAGAAACTAATTGTTACAGAACCACACACCGATACAATCATGTCCACTCTCGCTGTGTCTCCAAATTGTGCAAGGAAACACAAAACCTGAGTAGTTCTGGTCAAAGTCATCTTCCCCTGACCTGAGATGTGACTTTTTCCCTTAGCAGTTTGTTTAATAAAGATTAATAACTTCCATCATTAAACCTCGCCGTTTGTAAAAATTCAGTACAGCAGAATGAATTAGTTCTGGGAAAACAGAAAAGCCCGTTACGACTGTTATTACAGCAATTAGACACTCGTCCCATAACTCTGTTTCCCCACCACCGCAGTTCAAATACTTGTCTGTTCTGGATCCATCTTAGTCCAATTTTCTCGAGGCAAAGGCTTTATCCTGCTGAATGTGTAAATTGGACTTTATAGTGATAGAAATGCAGTGTGTGCAGTGATTGGCAGGTTGGAGTGCTGTTTTTCTGCTGTTTATCCTCTCCCCTGTGTGCAGGAATCAAAGTCCTGACAGCCCCTCTCTGATCCCTGGATGAGGACCAGCGAACATATTGACAATTGAGCCTTGTGTAGCAGCAGCAGCAGCAGATACTTCAGTCTATTGTTTATATGCTAATGCTGGACTCTGTCACTCCTGCACGACTGACTTACTTTCTCTTTGGGCAGACTTGAGCTCTCCTTATTAATCTCAGCCACTATTCAGTTTGAGAAAAAAAGTGCTTCCTGTGACGTATTATGTCAGCAAGATCAAGTTTAGTTTACCTGTAAAAGTCTGCTGATTACACTGGTCTACAAGTAAAATGCTTCCAGAATAAAAGTAGTTCAACTTTACCAAATTTAGGTCATTAATAAGGAAAAATGAAGTCAAAAGTGCTAGTTGGTTGTAGTTTCTAAGATACAGTCTGATGCCAAAATGTGAAATTCTGAGAATTAATGAGAGAATGGGTTTGATTTAAAAGGAAAGTTTGTCTCAGAGTCACCAGA
>JAQQZY010001776.1:0-13556 GCA_030068375.1 Ostorhinchus rueppellii | reverse complement strand
TGTGTGTGTGTGTGTGTGTGTGTGTGTGTGTGTGTGTGTGTGTGTGTGTGTGTGTGTGTGTGTGTGTGCATATATATGTATAATTTTTTTCACACATATATATTTGTTTTTTTTTACCTCAGACACCTTAATTTTCTTAGCTCCTTCCTTTTTTGTGTTTTTTTAGATCATACTCTGCTTCTTGTTCCTTTTTTTCTCTGTTTTCAGGTGGTTTATTTCATATATCACTAACGTGTTTAACCCTTTATACTTCACTCATACAAATACTATAATTCTAAAGTTCAGCCTTAGTGTGTTATTGGAGGACACAACAAAAAAATTTACTGCAAAGAAAATCACGGTCAGTGAAGTTACCATATTTGGTTCCTTACCTGTGTGTGGCACCAAAAAAAAACATCCAAGAAGTAAATGTACACTATATATACATTAGTACCAGTACTTCATGGTACCGAACAGAGCAGGTCCACTCAGTGTTCATGCACTGGTGGACCTTCCAGACTGTGGACTCACTGGAACTTACTGTCTTGGAATGTGTGTGGAAATGACCAAAAATAGTCACTTGCCCAATAAAGGGTTAACATACAGCCTTTTACTGTTACTCCGTGTTCATTTCAGTAGTACTTCAATTATATACTTAGGTTATATACTTCGATTATATACTTGGATTTAGGGTTGCAAAGGAGTGGGAAATTTCAGGAAACTTTCCAGAAACTTTCCACGGGAAGTCAAGCTGGGGAATTCTGGAAATATTCCCTGAGTTCAGTCAGACCGGGATTCCAGTGAGTTTGGAGTTGTGGTTCTGTTCGGTGCCATGTCTCAGTAAAAGCTTTGACAACTGTCCTTAAAATCCTTTTGGAAACGATCGTTCCCCTGGGGCTCGTTTGTTTTATTCTGTAAAAGTGAACATAAATGCTCAAATGCTGGTACCCAAACTCCCAAACTCCATCGGTGGGGCATCCCTCCTCCTCTTTTAGCTCATGCCAGTGAGCGTGTAGAATGTGATCTGTTCATTTTCTGTACAAGGTTATATTCAGTAAAGCCCACAGTCATTTGTGTGTGTGTGTGTGTGTGTGTGTGTGTGTGTGTGTGTGTGTGTGTGTGTGTGTGTGTGTGTGTGTGTGTGTGTTCGTGCATAAGTGGAAGTTAAGTCCACACTAAAGGGCATCAGTGACATTTGTGGTGTATAATGACGCCCGTTCGCCGTGGAACTCCATCAGAGGGAAGGAAAATAATTCGCACATGTCTGGACGTCTGAGTGTGACTCAGCTGAAGACGTGAGGCTGCGATTAAAACAGCGACAGCAGCTCGTTAATGTTTATGAAACCATGTGTCAGCGCTCGTTTATCCTTTTACTGCATATGTTTATTTATTGTTATATTAAAAATACTGTTGCTGTGATGCAGACCAGGGTTCTTTTGAATATAGTTTCTACAATAGCTACGATGCAAATTAGTGACATTCGGTTTAATTGTCATCATAGTAATTAACCCTTAAAGACCCAAACATCTACTGATCTAAACTGTTTAATACCTGCTGATCCATTAATTCTATCAATACATGTAAATAATTGCTGTAAAATACAGTTCTTCATCTTTTCATGGTCATCAAATATGACCATATGTGGACGTTCAGAGGCTTCATAGTAACCATGGAAACACCTTCATCTTCTACAACATTGATTCACCGGTAAAACCCATGGAATTGGGTCACTAGTGGCTTTTCCATTCGGCTTATGCACAAAACTTTACAGATATTTACTAAATGTCGAAAAAACAGAGGTGCATAATGTTGGTTTTTCCATTAAATCACAAATGTCAACAAATGTAAATATGGTGTTTATTTACAGATATATTTATTATTACTATATATTAGCCTCTATCTGGCACTAAATTATAAAATTATTCAGTTTCCTGGTGTGTCCTCACATGTGCACCATGTTTCTGTTCAAACTCTTCTTCTTCTTCGTCCGTCCACATCTGTTTTTTTTTTGTTTTGTTTTTTATTCATGTGACTAGTTGCAGAAAAAGGTCTTTTCGTTGCAGTTTTGTGTGATATACTAATTGCTCTATGCTTGAAAAACCACCTGTTTCCAGCGTAAAATAAGCGTTTTAGCAAAATTGTTGTTTTTCCATTAGGTAAATTTTTATGCAAGTTAAAGGTCAACGAAAAAGCAACTAATGACGGTGGATGGAGACGCTAATTTTTGCGTTCAGTCATTAATCACTTTTCCATTGATCCTCAAATATCGCAAATATAACTTGCATCTAAAAAATTATCTAATGGAAAAATGACAATTTCTCCCAAACTTATGTTTTTCAGTTGAAAGTTTTAACGCTAGCAAGAGGTGGTTTTTAGGGTGTAATGCAATTGATATTTCACATAAAACTACAATGGATGGACTTTTTTTCTCGCAAATATAGTCGTGAAAAATCTCAGATGTTGACGGACGTTAGAACAAGAGAAGAAGAGTTTGAACAGAAACATGGTGCATATGTGAGGACACACCAGGAAACTGATTAATAATTAATAATTTAGTACCAGATAGAGGCTAATATAGAATAATAATGAATATATCTGTAAATAAACACCATATTTATGTTCGTTAACATGTTTATGGAATGACCTCTCATGTCATTTCGTGATAATAAATAAACAAATCCTCATTTGTGATTTAACGGAAAAACCAACATTACGCACTTCTGTTTTTTCGGCATTTATTAATATCATCATTGAATTAAATATAGAAAAATAAATAATTTACAGTGAGAAAAACACAAAATATACAAGATAATATTATAAGCAACGGTGATAAATCAGCTCAGAAAAGTCAAATATAGAGGAAAAATATTTTCATCGTATTTGTGATTAAATGGAAAAACCAACATAATGTACTTTTTTTTGTGCAGATGTCCAATAGAAAAATTACTAGTGATATTTTGTGGCTGAAAAAGTCAATTTTTCTTCAGTTTTCTTTTTTTTTGATATAATAACCCTGAACTTTAATCTGAGCTTTAATGAACATCTACGTGATCAGTGAATTAAACACAGGAAAATACATGATTTACACTGAAAAAATACAAAATACAGAGGATGATATTACAATAGATGGTCATAAATCACTTATGAAAAGACAAATATAGATTTAAAAACCTGTTGTGGAAGTTCCACATACGTAGTTCTGGGTTTTTATGGGTTCAACTCTGACCTCAGGTTTGTGGATTATTTTCTTGATGTTTCCATCGATCAGTTATTCCACTCAACCACCTAAACAAGACCAAAACAATCCTAAAATCAGCAGAAGGTCATGAAATGAACACTGTTACATAAACAGGGGTTGAAACTGATCCATGAGCATCAGGGGTCAAAGGTCACCAGGTCACATATGTATGTTCACAAAGAGCGGAACAGCAGCTCATTAGAAAAACACTGAAAAGGAGCAACATAACAACAAATAGTATGCACTTAGTTACCTACTAATTACCTATTAATTAGTGTTTATTGTTATGTACATAGCAGGTATTAATACTTGCATCATAAAACAGTAATATTACAAAAACGGTAAGAAATGAAAGTCCTTTACGACAGCTGCAGCAAATTACTGTAAATATTACTGAATAAATACCAATTATGTAATAAGTATCAGTTAATTAACAGGTAATTAATGTGTCTTGTACTAAGCATTCACCCACTTTAATATATAATTAATGTTCACAAAAGGCTTTTATTAACATTTATTAATGTTTTTTCTGGGTTTTATTTGAATCAATTAACTGTTACTTTTTTAATTGATCTTCTTGAACCAATAGATATTAAATGAATTCATTAGCATAAAACCAGTAGATAATTACCAGACACATTAATGTTGATTTATGTTTATTACTGTGTTTTCGGATGTTATGGAATATACACATTTGATGACTGATTTGCAATTAATTTACAGCATAATATCAGTGAAGTATTAAGTGTTCATTAACTGTTAATTAACTGTTAACTAGTGTGTCTAGTGTTGAGTGTTTAATGGGACAAACCTTAAATAAATGTAAATTATGTTATATTAACAGTTAATAGTCATTGTTGGTTGTATTTATTAATTATTAATTATTTTAAAATGGTATTTAAAACCTGCAGTTAACATGACAGTCATTAATGCATAATTACCTATAATTATTGCTAATTCTAAAGTAAATAACTGATATGATGCTGTGAATTATTGCAGATATTCTCTGGGACCCAGGAAAGTAAAGTTTTGACTTTTTTTTTTTACCTTTAAATTTTTTTTGTTTTAATTTTTTTAACGGATCATCCTTTGTATTATTTTTTTTCTGCATTTGTTTTGTTTTTGTTTGTTTTTTTTTCTAAGTAAAGCTGTAAATGCATTGCTGGGTCTCAGGAGCATATTACTGCATAAATATTAATTAAGAAGAAATAAGTGTTAATCAATAGTTTATTAAGCGTTAGCTAATACGTCTAGTATTGAATGTTTACTGGAGTAGAACTTTTAACGTGTCAAACCTTAATTCAAGTGAACAATGTTTTATTAACAGTTAGTTCATAGTTATTATTGGTTGTATTTATAAGTATTTAGTTTAAAAATTCTACAGTGAACATAAGCACCATTAGTAAATATTCAGAGAGTGTCATTAACTATAATTATTGCTAATTATTACATAAATAACTTATATGTTGTAATGAATTATTGCAGTTTTTTCTGGGACCCAGGAAAGTAAAGGTTTTGGCTTTTTTTTAGGTAACTTTTAATTATTGTTTTTTTAATTTGTATTTTTTATGGAATGTCCTTTGCAGTGTGTGTGTGTGCGTGTAGGTGTGTGTGTGTGTGTGTGTGTGTGTGTGTGTGTGTGTTTCTTTGTTTTTGTTTTTTAAGTGAAGTATGAATGTTTAGCTTCTTCTCAGTTGGATATTCCTGCATAAATATCAGTTCTGAAGAAATAAACCGTTACCTAACAGTGTTGAGCGTCGACTAAACTGGTCGTTTTTAATGCGTCAAACCTTTATTCAGGTGAACAAAGCGTTATTGAAGGAATGGCTGTGGATAACGTGGTGGAGGAGGAATGAAGTGATAGCACAGAGAGAGAGAGGCACGTCGACAGAGGGAGAATGTGTTGCAGTCAGAGGGGTCTATATTGGCCATGTGAGTGTGCAGTGAAGCATTCTGGGGCTTCGTGTTTCAGGCCTTATAAGGGCCAGGGCCCCTGCGTCTCTGCTCCACCTGCTATTCTTAGGCCGGCTGTCCCTCACCCTCAGCAACCCTGCAGACTAGAGCCTCCTGTGCATCCATAATAATCTGAGGAAAGGTGTGTTTTGGGCTGTTTTCCGCTGCTTTGGGCCGTTTTCCCGTCGGCGCCGTGGCCTTCGGAGCCGGTTTTGATGCTTCCAGAGACAGAAGCTGCAGTGTTTTGGTCCTAAAGCTTCATCTTGGTTTTACTCCTCTGTCTGTGTGTGTGTGTGTTTGTGTGTGTGCATATCTGTGTTTGTCCACAGCACCTGACCCACCCGCCCACCACCAACCACCATCAGCACAAGCACCACCAGCACCTCCACCCCCTCGGTGTTGGTCCTGGGAGCAGACACCAGGGTCGACGGTAGAGGAAGCGAGCGCCGACAGGGATAAGCCGGCCGGGAGGAGGACCGAGGAGGAGAAGCCACTTGGAACCAGGACTTGGACGTGTTTTTTGATCCGAGATGAGCAGTGCATACACGGTGACGCTGAACGGCCCCGCGCCGTGGGGCTTCAGACTACAGGGGGGGAAGGACTTCAACATGCCGCTCACCATCTCCAGGGTAAGGACCCCTTTAATGATGAAGACCCCCCAGCAATGAATGTGTGTGTGTATGTGTGTGTGTGTGTTTGGGACGAAATACAGCATGTGTTCAAGAAAAAGTACAAAAACACACATCCACGCCCAAGAAAAACCAGATTAGACCAAAAATGAAGGCAGATTTTATGGAGAAAACCTCTTGTATATATAAAAAATAAATAACTGCACTCATGATACATGCTGGATTCAATGCAGATTATTATTTTTCAACATATCTTTATTCAGATTTGCTCATACTGTGCATACATACATGTAACCAGTGGAGATTATTATCCTCCTGAGATCCAGCAATGCAGTTTCACAGCTTTACTTAAAAAAAACAACAAAAAAACTTGTCCACTGCAAAAAAAAGTATCTGAAAAAACAGTTACATCATGCTAAGACAATTATTTAATATAAAGATGCCTAAATGTTTACTTTCCATACATATAGCACCTATAACAGCTATGTTGCAAATTAGCAACATTAGGCACAAGTGGTATAATAGTAATAGAACCAATGATCCAGTCTCAGGTATGTCGGTTATTGATCAGTTCCTTCGGTCGACAATACAAACAAAGTAAAAATGATCCAAACATCAGTAGAATTGGAACAGTAACAGTGCCTCCAGACTCAAAACACACCTCAGCTTTCACCGTCCTGCTCCTCTTTATACTATTGTTTGTTGTTTTTATCCATTGTTTTATTGTCTGTTGAATGCTGCACAGTGTCTACAAAGGCACGTCTGATTAAAATGTATAATTATTATCATTAGAACGTTGTGAAATTAACGACAACGGGGCTTTGAAACTGATCCATGACTGTTGAGCAGCTCGTCTTTACGAAAATGTAATATTAGCGAATAAAAGTCGGTTCGTGCCGGAGTTTCACTTGAAAATCACCGTAAACGTCGACGACGGGTTGCATGGACTGTACAAATGCCTGAGTGTGATCGGAGCGTGCAGGCGGAGGGTTATGTAATGTTGCTGTACTTGATGGTGATGATGACATGGAGGTTCCGATGTAACCGCCGGCGAGATTTTGAGAATAGAGCAGGACGATGGAAAGATGGAAATAGTCTGACTGTAATGGATGATGATGATGATGGTGATGGTGAATATAGGGGGATAAAATAATGCACTTTTAGATCGGAAACATCAGTTGTTGTTGCTGAAGTCCTTCAAATCGAGTGTCGGAACTTCACGTTGCTAAAAATGGTTGTTTTTATGCATAACATTCCGACCTAAAACTGACTTTTTCGCCCTTTCTCACGTATCGATGTGGTTAAATTCGCTTCATTTCATTCCCATTGAACTGAAACTCAAAGCTGAAAAAGTTGAAAGTCACGTTGATTCGATCTCGGCTGACTTTTGCAGCTCTGTCGGTCAGAACGGTGCATGTATTTACAGCATTTTCTTTAAATAGACGCCGATGAAGAACGGTAGAGTTACAGTACGTGGACAAAAGTATGTGGACACATTGGATTCAGGTGTTCCTTTTCTAACAGCCGTCTGGAATAAAAACAATAATGACTAGTGTTAGAATATAGTTTTATATTATAGGATACATATTACATTGGTTAGTTTGGTTTAATTTATCTTTGCTTCTAAAATGCTTTAGAGATGGTTTGATTTTACTTTTTTCTTTTTTTTTAATCCATGACTGTTTTTGAATGTTCTACATTTCCAAAAATATTTTTCCTGCTCTGACTGTAAATAATCATTTTCTACCAAAATTAACCATCTACTTTCTTCACATCTCAGTTTAACTTGAAGGAAATATTGATGTTTATAAACTATATGGACATAAATAACGGAACACATCATGTCTACAGTCCTGTTCATGAGGATTTAAGATAAAAACATCAATATTTCCTTTGAGTGAAAGTGAGACGTGAAGAAAGTAGATGGTTAGTTTTGGTATTTACAGTGAGAGCATGAAAAATATTTAGGAATTCACAGGTAGAACATTTAAAATCAGTCATGGATTAAAAAAAAAAACTCAACTATAGCACATTTATCACAGTTTAGAATTGTGTCCCAATATTTTTGTCCATATAGTGTTTGTTGATGCATTAGCTTTATTATCACTAACTGCAGGAAGTGCTCATTTTTGGACAAACTACACTATTTATTTGCAGTGTGATGGTATAAAACTACAATGTAGAATATAAAATATCCAAAATAGACTAAAAATACAGTTTGGAGTTTGAGTTTAATGTGTAAAAAGCAACAAAAAGTCAAAGAAAATGATTATTTTCTGAGTCTTATTCCTATATTTTTATTGTTATAATCGGTTTTCTGTGGTTTTGTAGCAAAAAGGGACAAACTGATGATAGATTTATATCAAGTCTGGGGGTGGGGGTGCATACCTGGGTGTGTGGGGGGGTGAAAATCCACATTCCCATCCTGCCTTCGATCCACTCACGTCTCCACAACACTTTATTGTTTCCTCTGATCCCGGATTAGTCGACATTGTACCAGTGGGTTTATGCCTGGATGTTCTGGGACAGGTTCGCATCGAAAACACCAACAGCTCGACGTGACGACCGGGTCTGCTGTTACAGTTTGACGTAACAGCCCCCAGGTTTGGATTTCAGCCTGCTTTTGCCAAGAACTAAGAAAAGAAAGAGGAATGAAGACGCTGAATTCCTGGACGGGATGCTTCGTGATGCGTTTACTGTCTGAAAAAATGATGTTCAGTGCAAATGTTTGATTGGCTCCTGACATGAGCTGCTGTTTGGGCTTGAATTCATCAAACACATAGTGGGTTTTTTTTTTTTTAAATCCAGGAGCAGATATTTTATTAAACACATTTGTAAAATCCACTTAACTCTACTTTTTCCTACTCGTGCTTCCATTGGCAGTAATTTAATACAATAAAAACACAACTTTCAGCTCCACTGGAAAAACTGGGCAATATTTGAACTATATCTAGTAAATACAACAACGGAAAATAATGTAGTTTTTATCATAGAATTTATTATGTCGTCATTGTCGGATGGACACCTCTTATGCCCAAAACAGCTAATTTTAACGAAACTGGAAAAGTGATGTGTATTTTAAATAAACTAATGGAGATAAAAGATGTAAAAGATGTAGTCAGAACAGTTTTCACTGGTTAAATATTTGTAAAACTGAAAAATAGAATCATTTTATGACAAAAAAAGACCAAACAGGGATTTACGAGGTTTCCGCAGCAACAATGTATATTATTTATATATTATATTATATATTATATGAGATTAGATTGTACTTTATTATATTATATTATGTTAGATTACATTACATTACACTAGATTACATTGTATTTTATTACATTAGATTCGATTTTTCTATTTGTTTTACCTGTTTTTATTGTGGCCATTGCAGCTTAATTGCATTTATGACATAATATCCTCCTGTGATCCATTAAGTAAAATGTTTGGGGTTTTTGGGTTGTTTTTTTTTTACATGACTTAATTGCCTTCATTGAAAACCCTGTGATGCCACAGTTTTCCAGATATATGTAATTTTAAAAAATTATTATTTACTGAAATATCCTTTGCCATGGACAGTTATTTATTTATTTTTTTTGCATTTTTTTCTGGGTCTCAGGAGGATAAAGGTGAATTTTTAAATGTCGCCCCATCATCGTTGGAAAAATGGCGTTACAGATGCTGCTCAAGATCGTTTCCTCGCGTCGCACGAGTGCTGATCGAATATAAAACTCAGCAGCAAAAGCATAAAAAACTCATTCAACAGGTTTTCTAATGTAAATAGATGCAGAACAACTGAAAAAGAAGAGTCTGAAGGAAGTGGTGTCTGAATGTCAGCGGCAGGTGTTTGGGGGGGGGGGGGGGGTGCATGTGTGTGAGGATGGGGGGGCTCAGTGGGGTCAATCACAGTGAAGCTTCAGGCATCAACAGCATCACTTATTTTTAACTCTTTAACGAGTTGAGTGTAAGGTTAGACCTCATACAGTGTACCCACAGGGCCTGAGCCTCTGCAGACCCCCCATGTGTCACTTTAACACTGAAGTCTGGCTTTGTGTCACATCCATGACCCCCCCCTCAAGGTCAATGAATGGACAGACAGGTTATAGTGCATTAAAAGTCAAAAGGGATGGCGTCAAGGAAAAAGATGCATTAGGTTGTTTTTTTTTAAACTGTAAAAAATACATGAACATTAAAGAGAGAGAATTATCAAAATGTGAAAAAAATGATACATATAAGAAACAAAAATAATAAATACAAACAGCAAAATTAATAAAAATGGCAAGTGTAAGCAACAAAAGTAAAAGCATTAACAAAAAGAGCCATATATTTAACAAAATGTATAAAAATGTAATGTACCAGGAAAGAACCCAAAAGCAGACCAAGCACAGAAGTCTTAAGTTCAAAGTCTTTACTGAATAGTTCTTATTGTGAACACAAAGAATCAGTCCAAAACAATTATCTCAATCCTCTTCATCACCAGTAGGTGCACAGAGTCACTGTGATCCTGGTCCAGGAGTCCGGTTGAGGGGTCTGGGTACTAGGGGGCACGCTGAGCAGGAGGTCGGGTTTGGTCCAGAGTCCGTTCACTGTGAAGGCTGGGGTGAGGCTGGAGGCTTGGTCGGGGACGAAAGCCAGATAAGAACCAGGGACTGAGGCACGTACTCAGAGGTCAGAACAAAGGCAGGTGGTGTATCCAGGACGCAGACAGAGAACAGGGTCAGGCAAAAGCAGATCTTACACAGGAGATGAGAAGCAGGAACCGGGGACAGAAACTGGTCCTACACAGGGAGACAGAGGACAATGAAGTGCTCGAGAGTAATGCAGGGCATAATACAATCTGGCAAAAGGGGAGAGGAGGAGTTATACAGAGGGACAGTGATGAGAATCAGCTGTGGAGAACAGGTGAGTTGAGTCAGGTAATCAGGTCAAGGAATGAGGTCAGAGTTCACAGCAGAGAAGGAAACAGAGAATGAAGCACAGAAATAGACAAAAACAGAAGACAAAACAAAAACAAACAGCACAGACATGACAAAAAATGACAAATATAAGCAGCAAAATTAATAAAAATGACAAGTTTAAGCAACAAAATAAGTAAAAACATGAACAAAAATTGCTAAATAATTAACAGAATGTATAAAAGTGACTACTATAAACAACAAAAATAATTTTTAAAATGACGAATATAAGCAACAAAATTAATAAAAACATGAACAAAATACTGAAGAAAATGATGCAAAATAAAAAAGAACAATGAACAAAAAACTAAATAATGAAGTCAGATAAAAATAAGATGTAAGAATAAAAATAGAATACATAAATGTCATATATGAATATAAGTATTCCCTGAACTTTAATTTTGTATTTGCTGATATTTTATCTTATCATAGATAGATAGATAGATAGATAGATAGATAGATAGATAGATAGATAGATAGATAGATAGATAGATAGATAGATAATAAATAAATATAAGAAAGAAATAATTAAAAATGACAAATTGAATTTCATTGTTCCTGTTACATTGATAGTAAAGGCTATTCTATTCTATTCTATTCTATTCTATTCTATTCTATTCTGTAACACATTGAAACATCAGTAAACGGTCGATCAAACCTTTAACTTGTTTACGATGTAAATCCGTACATTTGTGTGTTTCTTTCGTCACTGCTTCACTTTTTTTCTGTTCCTCTATTTCACCAATGATTTAAACAAAATTATGGGAAATTTCTCCTACTCCTCCATTCCTGAAAAATCTCCATTTTGAGGGTCAAACATCCTCCGCTTTAGCCCCTCCCCTCCTCCCCTCCTCTAACTGAGAATCGGGACAACACTACCCCTTCAGGTCCACGTGCAAAATGGAGGGGGAGGGGCCAAGGGGTGACATAGGTAAATACAGTCCCGCAAATATACGTCTGGTGTTGATTATTGTAATTAAATTTTTTGGTCACCGTCAGCCTGAAACTCGGCCAAAACTAACCACTGAAATGAAAATGAGACCTTGACCCCTTGACGCCAATTGTCGGGAATTCACATCAACCCCCTCCCCCCCGTTCCAAAATACAACCAAAATACTATCAACTAATTGGAATTGCAGTGAAAGTCCCAGTGTGCTGTGTTAGATCCCAGTGGGACACCTCAGGCTGAAGTTCTTCTTAACTTCAGACGTGCTTCTCTCCTGCTGCTCCTCTTCTGCTCATCTGTTTTTGTGTCACGCCGTCGTTTCTGCAGTCGTGGAACCTGATTGGACTTGTTGATAAATCAATGCCTTCGTCTGCAGCGCTGATGGATCGCTTTATTTGGCTTCGTCAGTGTTTTCTCGTCACCTTTAAAACTCGATTGAGCATCTGTTTTTACCCAAACGGAATAAATATGTGTGAGGACGGAGGCACCGGGTTAGTTTTATCAACATCTGCTGAAATGTGACTGAAACTAAATGAACAGTTTCTGGAATCTGTGCAAAGTGTAAAGAGATGGTTTTATAAATACCTGCCTGAGATTACATTAGATTAAATCAGATTGGACTAGATTAGGTTAGATTAGATTAAATTAGATTATGTTTTAAAAAGATTAGATTATGTTATATTAAATTAGACTGTTATATTAGATTATACTCAATTAGAATAGGTTAGATTAGATTCGATTAAATTAGATTACATTAGTTTGATTAGATTAGATTAGATTAGATTAGATTAGATTATTCAGGAAATGAAGTTTCTATTAGCAGAACAACTCAGAATATACACGTAACATAAGATAAAATAAAACTTTATTGATCCCACTGTGGGGAAATTTGACAGCTGGCAGCAGCAATTACAAAAATATAGTACAGATATAAAAATATAAACATATAAGAAATATCAGAAGACAAAGGAAAGAAAATAAATAACTATAACTAGAAAAACAGTAGTGAAAAACAAGCAATTACACATTAGAAAGAACTAAAATAAATAAATAAATAAAGTGATAATAAATAAGTAGTTAATCTGTAACGTTATAAAATGCTGTATGCATGTGGTTTAATAATCACAGGACAATAATATTTCTAATAAAGTGATAAAACTAATAGTAGTCATAACAATGACATGTTAATAATTTAAACCTGTAATGCTTATAAATTGTGACTAATATGTCATTGGTCCCCCCCCCCCCAGATAACTCCAGGCAGTAAGGCGGCCAGCGGCAGCCTGGCCCAGGGCGACATCATCTCAGCCATCGACGGGGTCAGCACCGACGGAATGACGCACCTGGAGGCTCAGAACAAGATCAAGTTGGCCACCCACAAACTGTCACTGTCCATGCTGAAGTAAACACCCCCACCCCCACTGCACCCCCACCCACCTGCTGCCTTTATACAACACCACCCTCTGAACATCCCAACATTTGTCTTTTTAGATCCAGACGCCCTGCACCAGTTCCCACGGCAACCCCACGCATGGACTCCCCCATGCCCGTCATCCCCCACCAGAAGGTAAAGCCCCCCCCCGTCATCAGAACAGTCACAGAAGCTCAACGTACAGATCAGATGTTTGTCTGTTCGGTGTGTTTGGTTGTGTCCTGTCTGTTTGTCCAAGTTCTGCAAACATCTGCTCAGGACAAACACAGTGTCCTGCTGCCCCCTAGTGGAAGACATGTACAGTACAGCCTGAGGAATGTAGAGGTCAGAGGTCATGAGGAGAGACAAACAAGACTGACTATCTATCTATCTATCTATCTATCTATCTATCTATCTATCTATCTATCTATCTATCTATCTATCTATCTAT
>JAQQZY010001769.1:0-13557 GCA_030068375.1 Ostorhinchus rueppellii | reverse complement strand
TATCTATCTATCTATCTATCTATCTATCTATCTATCTATCTATCTATCTATCTATCTATCTATCTATCTATCTGATTAAACAGCTCATGCACACAAATGTATGTATTCTCTTTAGGTATTTGCAGTCTGCATGTAACAAAACAAATCAACAACCAGATGTACGTGTGTTTATCAGGTACAGCATACAGTAGAAAGAGAAATTATTATTTCATGGTTTTCTACATGAACTGACCATAAAATGTGATCAAATTGAGTTTGTGACATAGAGGCACATCAGATTTGATCACCAAATTCCTGCAGAAAACTCCATTTTCAGAGCGCACACACTTTTCCTTCCCATTATTTAGTCCACCGATTGATTTGTTCCGTACAGATTTAATACAACTATAAATATCCACGTTGTGTTCAATCAAATACTGATCAAATAGTCAACCGCACGGTTCATATGTTTAGATGAAATATTAAAAGAACATCTTTTACTTTATGCATGTTTTTGCTGCTGTATAATTGAACTGAAATATTAATCATAACACTCCTGCTTTTTTTTTTTTTTTTTTTAAAATCAATAATGTATATCGTGTGTTGTTTTGATGTTTATGTGTAAAGCAAGCTGGTGATGTCACTGCTAATTCTGCCTCTGATGGTATGTTTAATGTTACCTACAGGACTTATGGTCCCCTGTGGTGCAAAATGAGGGAGGGGACGAGAGAGGGTGTTTCAGATAGATGGACGGAGGGATAACGTTGCTAGGAAACCCTGACATCAGCTATGTATCCCAGAATCATGCAGTAGCCCACGTGCATCTCGACTCACTGTCTCTGTCTGTGTGTGTGTGTATGTGTGTGTGTGTGGGGGGGGCTCTCCCTCTCCTACTTTAAAGCCGTCAGCGTCCCACTCACTCTGCTCTCCGTATTCAAGAATAACCGAGGCTGTTTCCACTGAAGCCTAAATTATAGCGTTCAGCCGCATCCCAGACAATAAATAACACACATTCGGTGTTATTAAGCATCTGGAGGACTTCTTTTTTTTTTTTTTTTTTTTTTTGGGCAATTATCATGTCCTGTGCAAGTCTGCGTCTTTTTTTTTCTGTCAAGTTACTTTCCTCTGCTCGCTACAGCCACGTCCTCTGTGGAAGGTGGATCAACTGAACGAAATGATGCTGAACCCACAGGAGCGGCAGCAAAGCAAGCAAAGGTGAAAACGAATACAAGGACAAGAGGCTGCAGATGCAATGGATTGTTCACCTTGGGGGTAAATGATGAGCGAACTCTCATGTTGGGAGGATCTGGATCAGTCAGAAACACAGCGTTCTGTAAAGCGGAGGAGGACTGCAGTGGAAGAAACCAGTCACTTTGTGTGGTTTTTTTATTTTTCATCTCTCTGCTTATCATTTCAACAGATTTCTGCAACTTATATACCTCTGTCTCATCTTTCCTCCCCATAATTCATTGCGTTTTCTCTTCTTTTAACTTTCCTCCTGTATGACACTCATCTTTCGTATATGCTCACCTCCTCTTTAACTCTGTCTGATCTTTTTCATTTACATTCACTGCTACACTTCACTTCACTCTATTCCACTCTTTCATTCCTGCTGCTTGATTTTCCCCCCTCATTTATTTCTTCTTTTTCATCTCTCAAACTCTCCATTATTCTCTCTTTTTCCCCCCCTGTTAGCCTAAGGGTATATTGGTTTCACTGGCTCCCATACATTACACACTCTCTCCTCTAATTGCCGTTTCTGCTTTTATACCTTTCACAACCCTGCTCTCCTCGCCAGTCGCTCTCACGCTCACTCCAGACGCAATTACCGCTCACAATGTACCCCTCCGAGGAGCTGTGGAACTCCACGGAGCAGGTGTGGATCAACGGCTCGGCGGTGAACTTCTCCGTAGAACGTCGTGGGGATGATGACGGGGGGGATCAGCACCCCTTCCTCACAGACGCCTGGCTGGTCCCACTCTTCTTCTCTCTCATCATGCTGGTCGGACTGGTGGGCAACTCTCTGGTGATTTATGTCATTTCCAAACACAGGCAGATGAGGACAGCAACTAACTTTTACATAGGTAAGAGAAAAAAAAAATACCATTTGGTTAATTTGTCAGATTTTCTTGGTTTTATGAGAGAAAATATCCCAGGATTTGTTATTTATTTATTGCTTTATTGACATGAAACTTGAAATCATTGGTGATAAAGGGGAATATATCGACGCCTTGGACTGATCGATTATGGAAAACGATTATTTTGGTCAATATTGAAATCCTGATTATTCAAACGATTAATTTTGAGTTTCACAGTGCATTTGTTCAGTATTTCTCTCTGTCAAAAAAAACCTTTGTTATTGATTCTTTATGCCAAACATTCAAATTGAAAATACATTTTGGCTACTAACATGTACTTTATGGCTGTTTTGCAATGGAATGGAATGTATTGCGCATGCGTGTCTCTCAGAAATTGCGTAAAGAAAAACAGAAAATAAATCATTTCAACTCCATTATAAGAGTTTTGAGATTGTTTGACGACAAAATCGAAATTGTGATCAAGATTCGATTAATTGCACAGCCCTATTGACGCCTTCTTAAAATAATCACCTACTGTAAGTAGTTTTTTCAGATTTTTCAGGAAAAACAAAAAGTAGAAGTAGAAGAAGTAGAAGTTCTTTATTGTCACTATACAAGTACAGTGAGATGTAGTTTGGAACAGCCCACAGATGCACAAATAGTATAATATTAAAATAAATAAAATAAAATAAATGAAATAGAATAGAATGAGTAAAGTAAGCAATATATACACAATTCTAATCGAAAACAATATACACACTCTCCAAAACAAATATACTATATACAAGTCAGTATGTGCAGGTAGGCTATGGTGATGGATTAATACAAATGAGACTATAATGGGAAATAAACTTCAACCATTTGTTGAATATATGATATTTACTCACAATTTTAATCAAAATAGCTATAACAACAGATGCCTATTGACATACAAACAAGGTCAGTCAAACATGAAACATGAGAGAATTAAATGACTTAGACAAAATTTCAAACATGTCAAAATGACTTTTATTTTAACCCTTTGATGCATACTGCTCACTCTAGTGGACATCTATTCCACAGCTGTTTTCTTCTATATTCATGGGTTTTGTTGTTTTCGTTCCATATCAGCCAACACAGTCTGATCTCATACACTGACATTCATACCATCACTGTAACTTTGCTGTTCTAGATTAACCTGATCTGCAGTAACATGTTTGAGTGTAAATCAAGGGCTAGTTCTTTTTAAACTGTAATTAATAGGTTCTTTTTCTTTTTTTTTTTTTTTTGCATATTATCTCTATGAAGTGAGTCATAATGAGTCTGATAGTAGAAGTAGAGTATGTGAAAATGAGAGAAAACATCAGATAAGCTGCATTAAAATATTCAAGTATATCGCTTTCTGATAGCGTTTAAAATATTAAACGCATGTACAAATGAGTGGACATTTTTGTAACTCTATAAAAAAATTGTTTCATTCAAAACATGTCAAAGACGTTATTTTTTTCATGCCTAAAGAGGAATAAAAACACTACGGACAAAAAAAACTGACTAAGGTTTTCATAATTCATGCATCAAAGGGTTAAGAGGGTGACGATATGTGAAAGGGCTTTTAATTTTTTTCAAATAAATCAATTAAAATTAATTTGTATGCCTCTTTTGTGCAAAAAAGAATAAGAAAATAAGAGCAGGGCTTTTAACATTAATATCTATATAGAAATAAAGCAGAATCAGAATACTTTTATTATTATTAATTAATCCCGGGAGAAATTATTGCGCGTTGAAGTTGCTCTGTGCAAGTATAATAAAAAAAAAGTAGGAGAAAGAAATTATCAATACATGCAAATGAATCCTTGAGAACTGCATTCACAAAAGATTAAAAAAGAAGAAAAAAAAAACATCTTCTGACCCTGTTACATTTGCTCCTGATGCTTTTACTGTGATATGCATCCGGTATTTTCCTCAATAACATTATAGCACCGTAACCACATCTGTGAATACTATAACAAGGCAAGAGCAGGTCCTAATCTAATCTAATCTAATCTAATCTAATCTAATCTAATCTAATCTAATCTAATGCAGGAGCTGTGATACACATATATCAGGTACTATATATTATACATTCCCAGCACATATTTTTCTTTGTCTTTCATCCGTTCAGTGATGCTTTACCGTTTGTCAAAAGGCAGTTCAAAGGACCGCCATCATGAGGAAACTCAGCTCATGTCAGTTCATGCCACTGTCTATGTACCTGATCAGAATATCACTGTATTGAGCACAAGTATCAGTTTGAAACAGACCGACGCAGATATCAAATATGGGATGAATTATAAGTATAAGTCTGCAAATAGCACCTTAGGAAACAACTTACCAAGGCAGTGTCATAATTATCTGCTGCTTCAAAAGGAGCAGGGGCGCCCACGAAATCTGGAAATAATTGGTACAAATCATCTCCATTTTCTATTCATGAATTAAAATTGGATTCAAGTGTTTTATTTTGTGTCCTCCTGATTGCGATGCTGAATAATCAGTACCAACTAAAGTATTTCAGTCCATCTCATTTCATTTATTTCATTCACGGTCGTGCATTTCATCAGGAGACATTTAATAATCAACAGGTGGATAAAACACGTACACACCCATCAGAGCCGACCCAAGCCTCCATTGGGCCCGAAGTAAAATTGGATTTTGGGGCCCTCTATTTCCTTTTATTTGCATTTTCTCTCCTCTTGCTCTTTCTTTTTTCAGCCCCAGAAGGATACGTCCTTTTTATATGACATTGTTTTGATTAGAAGTACTCATGAGTTGGATGCATAGTGCACACTACACAGCAGGAGGCACGTGTTACAGTACAGCGGAGTTTTTATATTGAAACAGAGGCAGGAAGAATCACGAGGCCTACATCAGCAGCACCACAGAAAAGGGTGTTTTTGTACAATAGTATAATTTTGATCATAAATCATCACTTATACATGCAATAACTAATTTTTTTCCCCCCACACTTGCTCTTTGGGGCCCCCTAGTGGCCGTAGGGCCCCTGGCAGCTGCTTAGTTCGCCTATGCCTTGGGCCGGCTCTGACACCCATGCTCAAAAAGGGATGAAGGATGAAGAAAATCTTCTATTTCCTTCCCTGTTCTTAATGGTTAGCTATACCAGAGTCCTGCATGGGTTCAGGTACCAGCGGGTGAACCGCAAATTTTTATGAAACAAGTGAAACATTTGGTGCTGTGTTGGTATGGGTATGGGTCAGGAGAGCGCGGGTCTAATTTGTGGTTTACATTAGGCTACAAAACATCACGTGCCAACAAACTCTGTGTTAAGCAACGTTTTTATTGGGCTCTGCCTTCAACTGAAGCTGGACATGTCACTGTTTGATTGTCATGGCAATAAACGTTTGTATTTAATTTTGGCTACGTGACTGATTTTCATTCCTGTTCTGTTCGGATATCAGGGTTATAGTGGGTCGGTTCAGGTGCAGAATTTTATTTTAATCCTGTCAGAAAGCGGCTCAGATGTGGGTTTAAATATGACAGGTACTGGCGGTTGCATTTTGTTAAAATCAGAACCGTGCAGGACTCTGAGCTATACACAATTAGCTATAAAGTCAGACAAACCGAACAAAATACATCCAATGATAATGCAAAATGAATACAGAACAAGTGCAAAACTACATAACAAAATAAACAAAACATCGGTAAATATATACCTGAAGAAATGATGCAAAACCATTACAGTAACAGACCAAAATAAGATACAAAACAAATACAAAGCCAAATGTAAAAACCTACAACTGTTCATAGAATCTCATTGTTCTGTCCTTATACACTTTTCCCCGTTGGAATATGTTTTTACAATCCAAAGAAAAGACTTGAATTTGGTGTTCTAATGGATTTCTTCTGGATGTATCGCATTAAAAAAAACTGATCCAAAGGGGCAGATTAATCACAATCCTGCAGTTTACATCTGCTTTGCTATTCAGTTCACTCTGACTACAAACCGGGGTGATTGATTTTTGTTGGCAAACTCTATTACAGCAGGTTTGATGGGGCTGTGACGTCAGCTGTCACTTCGAGAGAAATCATCTGAATTTGCTCGGTGGGGTTTATCATCGAAGACCTTCTGTGGGTTGTCATATGGCACCGCGTATGTGACCTGACTTTGATGTTTGCTAATATTCCAAGTCCACAGCACTGAACACAATTTAATATTCAGCATCATTAGATTGGTGTCTGCTCCATCTGGCCACCTTTCCTGAATTATGGGTTCAGCCACTGGATCATCTTAATGATACAAACAAGAAATTGCCTGCGACAGAATAACAGGGTGAACGCGTTTAACATCTAAACATGACTTTGTGTAATGAATTCTAGTGTGTGTGTGTGTGTGTGTGTGTGTGTGTGTGTGTGTGTGCAAAACTGGAAAGCAGTGCAACATTAAGTGTTATATTTGTGTTTGATTATGCGTTTCTGCATGTATGGTTGTCTATAAAAACATGTGGGCTTGTTTTGCTGAAAACACCTCCAGTGTGTGAGAGTAAACACATGTTGTCTGTTAAGTAGCACTTAACAGACACACACGAGTTACCCTCGCTGACCTTTACACATTTCATTCAACAAATAACACATGAACAACTGTTAGTCAACATGTTGGAGCAATACATCCGTGACACAGTGGTAACACAATCATCACCTTCAGTTCTAACTTCCATTTCCCTCTGCTGCAGGGTTTACGTAATTGCTAATGTTTCTGTTTTGTTTTTTTTTTTACCTTGCGCGGCCTTCCACATCCCACAGACAAAGGCGGTGAAATGGGGTGAAATTGACCCCAAGGACAGCCCAAGGGTTAACAGGATTATGCAAAAGCTACTTCATAAATATCATGAAACTCGCTGAAATCGTAGGGTATTTGTTAAAGACTGGGGCAGATATGGGGTTATATGTATATTCCAAACTCTTAACAGCAGAGGAAAGTTGAGAAACAGAACACACTCACAGCTATTAAAACCACCATCCAATCACAGCTGTGTTTCCACAAACTGAATCACACACAGAATCGAGTATAAAAGTACTCATTCAAAAATAAGCACAAATGTAACTGTTCTCAAACAATAGTATTATCAAGTTTTCTTTTTCAAACTATTACTCATGGGTGGTTTTGATATTCGATTATAATGCTTTATAATGGTCACATACTGTGTCAGCTGATAGTTTACATTATAATCTGTGAGGGGTACTGAACCCCCAGTAGGTAGGAGTTAGGTTAGCTCTGTTTTTAGAAAAAAAACCCACATCCTCTGCAGCCGCGGCCTCGATGGCTGCAGAATCAGCCTGTGACTAAAGGGTTTGATTTGATTCCTTGGACTGACAGAGAATTGTTGGCTGATGTGCCCTTGAGCAAGGCACTTACCTTCCCCTATTAGCTTCTCGGGAGCCTGATATCGCGAGCCCACTGCTCTGAGCATGTAGTGTGTGATGTATGATCTAGTGATGAGTTTAAGGTAGAAGATGTGTGGTGCATGTTCACGTGTGTGAATCCCTACTGACAACATAAAGATCTATTCTATTCTATTCTATTCTATTCTATTCTATTCTATTCTATTCTATTCTATTCTATTCTATTCTATTCTGTTGTGTTCTTTCCTTTTCTCTTCTGTTCTATTCTATATTCTGTACAGTCGTGTTGTCAGTACCTGCACTGTAGCTCTGTATGGAATCATCCAAGGTCAGAACTGTCACAGTTTAGTCTGAACATCCCATAATACTTTTTACCTTCATAAGCCTGAAAATCAAACACGCTGTGATTTCAGCATCAAACTCCATGGGTTTCATTTAGATCTGTGTCCAACGGTAAAAACAACAGCAGTGCTTCCAGCATTTGTCGCAGATACACTTTTTTGTCTCCAGAAGTTGTTTCTTATTGGTTCTCATCCCATCTGGTCACTTTCTGACACATCACTCAAAACAGGCGTCATCCTGCAGGTTTTAGATGATTCCTCTTCCAGCACATCTGACAGTTGCTATCAGGCTCCTGCAGAGCTTGAGGATAGGCTGATCCTTTGAATCAGGTGTGTTGGAAGAGGGACACATCTAAAACATGCAGGATACTGGCCCTCGAGGACCAGGATTGGTAACCCCTGACTTAACCCTTTAACCTTCTGCTCAACCAAATGGTAGAGCACACTTTGACTCACTATATCTTATTGAAAAACACTTAATTCCACCTGTTTCATCCATCTCTGCCACTCGGATCACTCAGTAGAGTGGTTGAGATGAATACATTTCTAGAACGTATGTCTAGAATATCTAGAATAAATGTTTATAACACATATCTATTTTCATTTTAAAATTTTTTAAAATTGTTATTATTGGTGCCCCAAGGAAATAAAAAATGTAAAGAAAACATTTTTTCATTGCTTTTTTCTTGGTGAGGATGTGAAGGGTTAAAGGCTCTGTGGTGTTACTTTTCACTTCTCCCTCTAGTAGTCACATTAATCCATACATTCATTTCAGATTTCTTCAGTTCAGTGTGTTGGTAAAACTTTAGAGCTTTTTATTCTTAATAATAATAATAATAATAATAATAATAATAATAACAACAATAATAACGATGATAGTTTTAGGTCATTTTTAAATATTTGACAGTCGAAGGACTTCATATAATTCCTTTACTTAGGGGAATTAGTTGAATTACAGATCTGTGGAGCATTAGTAAAGGGCATGTGTTCTGCTAAGTTTGTCCTACAGGGGGTGACAGGTGACTGGTAATAAAAAAAAAAAAAGAAACTCCTACGTCATCACATGATACCACTTTTTCTTGAGTTTTTACCACCCATTTCTAATGTCCGGGTTACCCATACAGGATCAATTTTAAGTTGTAACGTCTGAACACAGAACTGGCGACCCAAAAGCAGAGACTGACTTGGAGGTTAGGATTAAAGGAAAAACAGTTTATTAAAGAGAACAAAGAGTAAATCACAATAGATATTGTAATCTTGTCTGTCCAATGGGCATATCCAAAGGTGGTGTTGAGGGACAGGCCACGGGTCGAAAACCAGAGAGACAGGAATAAACCAGTAATGGTACCAAGGGGGATCAGACAGGCTCTGATCAAAAAACAGGCAAAGTTACAAACACAGGCAGGCAACAACTGGCAACCAAATAGACAAGGGTAATGCATGAGCTAAATAACATGAAGAGCAAACAATCCAAAACCAGGGGATCTGTCCAACAGGGCAAAGGTACCAAACAGGGAGAAGGCAAAAAACACAAGGTGGTCAGGTCAAAACAGGGCTTAGGCAGACATGCTCGGAGGTCCAAAAGGCAGAAACAGTCAAAACACAGAAGATCAGGCAGGAAACAAACGCTGGTGTGTAAATACTCTGGAGCCGATTACAAACTGGCAAAGACTAAGACAAAACACAGGGCTTCTATACACAGAAGGAGGACAATTAGACACAGCTGAAACACATTAGGCAGGTCCAGGTAATCACACAGGCGGGAAAAGTAGGGAACAGGGAGTAAAGACAACAGACATGACACAGGGAGACTAACAAAATAAAACAGGAAGTGACAAGACAAACATAGAAAACTAATGTCTGGACACAGACGTGACAAGAATAGTCAGTGTAGATCCTTAGATGTCAAACATGAAGTAAACAGGTCAGGTGATGGCATTAAAGGAATACTCCACCCAAAAATGGAATTAAGTCAGTCACAGCCTCTCCCAGAGTTAGAACAGTGTGGAAAAAAATGTTCATTAATTTTCCTGTTTTGTCCTATTTTAAGAGCAGCACTTTTAGCTTTAGCTTAGCACAGTTGCTGTAAATCTACGGTGTCAGTTAGCATGTCCTCCAAAAAGAGGGACCGGGACATCTATTTTATTTTTTTTTCTAAATATATCTTGGGAGCCAAGTGTTCAGAACGAGTACAAATCATAACGCAAAATCGAGGCAATACTTCACGTCCTGTTTCATATTGTTTGTGTCTTTTCTGTCCTTGTTTTTCTTATTTTAACTATTTTCCTGAGCCTTTTCCCCTATCCTCAGCCACAGCTCGATTTCTTCATCTTCTGACCAAGTTTTTTGTGCCTAAACTCAACCAACCCTTAATCATGACACCGTCCAGATGTCTCTTGGGTAACCCATGTGTCACAAAACAACACCTCACACACAAGATGAAAAATCATGCTCTGTGGGTTTGATGAACAATGAAACATGATGGCTGGACATGTGACGAACGAGAATGTGTCAGAAGATGACTGTTAGGAAGATGAAAACCTACTGAGATTTAAAGAAGCAAAATGTTATCTGTGATATAATGTTTTGGTTATTTTTGTTGGTGAAATTAGTGGACAAATCAGGTGACAAAAGACAGACATAAACAAAGCATACATACAGAACAAAACAACAAACATACAATGTACAACAACCTAAAGCAGTTACATATTAATAGTGAGTGTACTGTGAATAATAACTTAGCATAGTCAGGCATGTGTTTGTGTGTGTGTGTGTGCGCGCAGGTGTGTATAGGGGAACAGTATAGTATAGTAATTGTACTGTAATGAAATAATTAAATATTTATAATGACATAAGGGGGTATAATACAATACAACATAACACAATGTAATAAGATAATGTACTGATGACGTACTGATACTGTACGAATAGATTATGATAATGAACATTATGAGAATTAATCTTGTATATATCAGTATACATCAATTGGGGGTGGGGCCAGACTGAGGGACCAGAAAAGGAGAGTGAGAGAGAGAAAAAAAAAAATCTGTGATGTAATGTAACAACCAATTCCATCGTACAGTATCATACAGGTTCCAGGTTGAATTCTGCACATGGACACACACTAAAGCTGCTCGTACTGCCAACATGCTGTTTCCAATCTCCTTTAAAATTGTAGTAATCACCGAGAAGGATGGACACATAGTTTAACATGTTGCTCGAAACAAGAACACGTCTGATCTCCACCTGAATCTACTTTAAATCAGGATCAGAATCTGCCTTTAACGCCTGTCACCCTGTGTGTTCTGTCTGTGCAGCGAACCTGGCCGCCACCGACATCATCTTCTTGGTTTGCTGCGTCCCTTTCACCGCCACGCTCTACCCTCTACCCGGATGGATCTTTGGCAACTTTATGTGCAAATTTGTTGCCTTTCTGCAGCAGGTAAAAGATGAACGATGTCCTTTTATTCATTGAAGCGATTTTGTCCTTATTATTAATAAACATTAATCATCTGATTAGATGTTTAACGAGAAAAGCACTCCGAGAGCACAGACCTCGGCCAAGGTAGTGTTTGTAATTTTTTTTTTTTTTTTTTTTTTACCACCGTTAAGGCGGTTATGTTTTTGCCAGGGTTTGTTTGTTTCTTAGCAACATAACTCAAAAAGTTACGCATGGATTTTGATGACATTTTCAGGATACTGTATGTGCGCTCTGGTTTTAAGGTAGTGTTTGTACTTTCCTCCACTAGATGGCACTGAGTGACCTCATATGCAACTCTGTGCTGGAATGCCCTATCTCACAATGATAAAGAATCCTTTAAAAAATTCCTGGATCCAGACGGTGATCCGTATTACCTCCAAGATTTAATCAACTCTTCCTTGACCTGGAGCGGTCATATTCTGAAAATTTCATCAAAATCCGTCAATAGCTTTTTGAGTTTTGCTGAAACAAACAAACAAACAAATAAACCCTCAAACCCTGGCAAAAACATAAGCTCCTTGGCGGAGGTAATTAACCCATAAAGACAAAGTGCTAGTTTTGTGGCAGTTCCTAAACAAGATTTTTCTCTCTATTTAACCTTTCTTCAGTGATTTATCACCATTTATTATAATATGATCCCCTGTATTTTGCATTTTTCAGTGTAAATCATGTATTTTTCCCGATATTTAATTCACTGATCATGTAGGTGTTCATGAAAATTATGAGTAAGTTCAAAGTAGGGCTGGGTGATATGGAAAAAAAAATCATATGACAATTTTTTTTCATATCAGATGATATCTATGTATCGTAATATAAATCAAATCACTATTTTTGTCAAGCTTAAATTTTATGTTACTCAAAAGTTAGTTATGAAGACATCAGAAGGTTATTTTTTATTTAAGCCATAAAGATCCAGTGTTACTTTTGTGCCAATTATGAAAATACATTTTTTTCTCTGTTTATCTGTCAAGTGATTCATCACCATTTATTGTAATATCCTCTGCATTCTGCATTTTTATGTGAAAATTAGGTATTTTCCTCTATTTAATTCACTGATCATATAGATGTTTATTAAAGCTCGGATTAAAGTTGAGGGCGATAATGTCAAAAATAGAGTAAACTGAAGAAGAAGTGACCTTTGCAGTGAAATGTATCATTGTCTGATCATAAACCATAGCCCTGTTCCGATATCCCTACTTTCCTGAGTACACTTACCCGTAGTACACTGTCTGTACTTACTAAGTGCAGGGATTTCAGCAGGTAAGTGTTGTTCCAAATCACACACTCCATGGTGCACTTACCAGAAATTATGATCACGACCACAGCCGCGCCTCATCATCCGCCAAAAAACACCCCCAATTTTCGGCAGAAGATTTTAACCCTTTACCCAGCATTTTTACCAAAGTTTGCGAAATGACTCCGTTAGAAATGTGTAGAATGTGCCGACATCGTCAGCGATGCTACGTGCTCCTCCTCCTGGTGGAAAATGCTCCGGTAAGTGTGACTATTATTAATTAATTGTACGTCATGCGATTATGAGTATGTAAAACGGCAAAACTTACATTTGTAAGGTTCAGTAGCTGCAGGTGCTTCCATTCCGTTCCATTTTTGGAAGTTGGATCCGCCTCTTCCGTTATGTAGCTAAAATGGCGGCGATTGAGTGTGAAAAATGTACATCGATCCACACTTCAAGATTTGACCGTTACAAGCGCACCATCCGAGTACTTTCGGTACACTTGTTTTCGCTGCAATCGTAATGTGAACACCCTTTGCACTCAAATTAAGTACGATATGTACGGAAAGTCTGAATATTGGAATACAGGGCCAGTGTCTCCCAAACTCCATTTTACACCAATTGTTTACGTGTTTATTGGATCAGAAGTTATTAAACGTTTTAGATTGGTAGATGAGTTGGTCACCAGTGTCTGTGTGGGTTTTTATGGGTTAAATAGGATTTATTTTCTGTCAGAGGTTGAACATGATAGATGTGTTGAAGAACATTGCACAACTGTTTCAGAGAAATAAAACCTGTCCATATATTTAAAACTAAAGTAAAAGTCTGACCAGCAGGCAAAAGCTTTCAAGTTTTAAAAGAGAACATTAGGGTTGCTCGATTATGGAAAAAAATCAGAATCACGATTATTTTGAGCCATATTGAAATCATGATTATGTCTTGAATTTAGAACTGCATTTATTGAACATTAAAAAAAAAAAAAAAAACGCTCACTTAAGTTCATTGTGCATAAATATGTAGGTTAATTTCATGTTCAAACGGTTCAAAGGCCACTGTTAAAAGTCTTCAGAG
>JAQQZY010001753.1:0-13558 GCA_030068375.1 Ostorhinchus rueppellii | reverse complement strand
ATGCACTTGAGATCATATTGGTCTGTGTGTGGAACCTGAACTAAAATGATTCTGACACCATCTTCAGTGTCATTTTTACATTTCACAAAATCACCCCACGGGCCGGACTGGACCCTTTGGTGGGCCGGTTTTGGCCCCCGGGCCGCATATTTGACACCTGTGGTCTAATACATTTGTTAAGCACCGTAAATTTGGGGTGTGACAATAAAAGCTTGTCTTCTTCCTTCTCCATTTTGGACATAAAATGATGTTAAAGAGCCACAATGACATAGTTGTACATTATGTGACATTATTTTCTGTATTTGGTTAACTTGGTTCTCTCAATATTCTGGAGTGTTCCATTTAAATTTGTCATTTCTCTTTCCCTTTTGTTGACCTTTATATTTTATTCCACTTAAGTTCGAAATATCAGTATCATTATGTTTACAGAGGTTTAAATGGATCAGACCAATGTTGAGTCATACAACAGTTTTGACAGAATAAAATCAGTGTTTCTTGTAATTGTGTATTGCTGAAATACTAGACTGTACCTTCAAGTCAAAGCCAGGAAGACAGGAGTACATGACAAAGTCTCCATAGTTGTAGCTGTCGCCTTCAGTGACACCATGAAGAAGAGGAGGAGGCTTCTCGCAAACCACCAGTTCACAGGAAACTGAAGAGATGCTTGGAGCCCATCCTCCACCCACCTTATTAAACGACAGTAACAGCATGCACAGACAGGACAAGGGGAAATTAGTCATGGTTTCTTATTACCATGTTCAGCAGAAACAGAGAAAGATGAGCTTCCCAGATAGACTTAAAATAACGTGGCCTTCGGACTTTCATTTTCACTTCTGTGGGATACAAACAGAGGTTACCAATTAGTGTTGTACTGTTATTGCACAATATTTGACTAACTCTTGTCAGATGTGTGACACTAAAAAGAGAACGACATAGCTGCACTTCAATTTATGGCAACTTGCCTTTCAGCATAACGTAATTCAAGGGCTCTGAGATTAAACAAGAACATAGAATTCTTATTTATTCTGTTTATTTCTGTGGCATAAAAACTACATGTGACAGGGCAGATTTTACTACTCATAAAATATATGTTAGTGATAGGAAAAAGGAAATAATAATATTAAGTCATACATGAGTTATTTGTCTGAAATTTCTCCTGTTTCAACTTTTCTTGAATGTGTAGGAATTACTAGCGCTGTCAAACAATTAAAATCTTTAATCGTCTTAATCATAGCGTTGCTGTGGATTAATTTCGATTAATCAGGATTCAATATTATTCATTTTTAATCTATATTAATCACGTTTCATTGTGCTTGAGCAAACAGACTCAAGAAGGAAGGGAATATATACATGGCTGTCACAAGCTGGGCAGAAGTGCTAAGAGCATCCCAGACTGACGTATGCTGGCGTTAATGTGGTATTTTAAGATGAAAGTGCTTCAGTGAAAAGAAAACTCCTTCCTGCAGAGTGTGAATAATACTTCCAATCACAATTCACCCCTTAGCCCTACCCCTCTGTTTTGTGGGTTCACATGAAGGGGAAGTGTTGTCCTGATTCTCAGTTAGACAGAGGGGAGGGGCTAAGGTGAAGGGCTGTATGACCCTCGACACAGAGATTTTCCAGGACCACAGTACAAACGAAGGGGTAGGAGGAGTTTCACATAATTCTGTTGGCAGACAGAAGTAAACACAGACAAAATGTGCAACAGTGATGAAAGAAACACACAAATGTAAGGACTTTCTTCATAAACAACTTAATCATTTGATCGACCGTTTAATGCCATTTCAGTGTGTTATAGATCGCATTTCTGTGGTTTATAGTTGATAGACGTAAAAAGATGAACAAAGCCCATGGAACAGAGACAGTTACAGCTGCTGACGACAGGATGAATATTTATAGAAACAAAGTTTTCGCATCTGTTTATAGCAGCGTTGATGACCACTGATGATGTAACAGGTTGAGAAGTCTCCCATTTCAGGGGGTAATGATTCAACCCCTCCCCCGTGCAGCTCCATTTCAAGGAGTAGTGCCAAGGGCTAAGGGCCAAGGGGTAGGGCTAAGGGATGGATTGGGATTGGGCCTTAATGTCGGCTGACTGTTAAGTCTTGTTTTAAAGTTTCATTTGTACTCAACTTTCCTGACGAGAGGGCCAAAATGCGTTTTCTATCTTCATGGGTTGGTTCTGCTGCTTGTCATTTCAAATCAATTCCCCATTTGTTCATTTGTGACACTAACTATTTGGACAAACTGCCCTAAATGCATTAGCAGAGTCACTCTGCACTGTAGACAGGTTAACTGCATTTTGGAATTTTGAATCAGAATAATCATGATGATGAATTGATCTGCGTTCACTCATTAATTTTGACAGCCGTAAAATTTTAAAATGGAATGCAGTTAAAAAAAACATGAAATATATTGTGTTCTTACTGTCTTTCCTGTTTGTAATAGGGCTGTGTTTGCAGTGCAGATTACAATACCTGACACTCAGCCAGTGCTGACCCCTGAAGGTTAAACCCAGTTGGACAGGACAGGGTGATGGTGGCTCCTACGGGGGTCAGCTCTTTCCCAGTGATCGTCAGATGTGGGATGGAGAAGTTGGCTGGCAGGGTGCATGGAGTTGGCCGGCACCGAATGCTGTGTTTGGACCAGGTTCCGTCACTCTGGCATACTGTAGACGCCGTCTGTGTAGCAAGATCATAACCATCCTCACACCTGGAGGATGATGACATAGAAAATATACGGTAAACTCTAACGACACAACAAAACACATTCCTGCTTGATTTAAATGTGGAAAAAGTATTTGTTTAGGGTGAAGGCGGATAACCTATGCAACCACATAAAAGACAAAAAAATAAGCAAGTAGACATTAAAAAACATGAAAAATACAAATTCATTAAATAATAAAAACAGAAGAAGACGTAACGGTAAACAAAAACTAGTCAATTAACCCAGTCACCTCAAACTAAATAAATCTGCAACAGCAATTCATTTGGAAAATTGGCTAAAATTATGCATTTTTTTTTTTTTTTTATGCATTTGGCAGATGCTTTTTATCCAAAGCAACTTACAGTTATTACAGGGTATTGGTTACAACCTGGAGCAGTGTAGGGTTAGGCGCCTTGCTCAAGGGCACTTCAGCCATTGCCTACTGGTTAGGGTGGGATTTGAACCTGCAACTCTTTGATCTTAAGTCCAACGCTCTAACCATGAGGCCACAGCTGCCTCAAAATTAAATATAAATCAAAGGTTACATATAAAAACAATTAAAAATGTCACAAATATTACAATTCCACATGTATGTTTGTGGAATGTCCATTGTATCAAGCAAATAGTTCAAGGATTAACACATGTTCAGAGTAAATATTCACCTGTATGTGACCTGGTTTGGGAAGGTGAAGTCATCTCCCATCACCTGAGCGTGGGCTACAGCTGGAGGTGTTCCACAGCTTAAAGGCTCACAGCTGATCCTAGGATCCCCCCACCTGCCATCTCGACCACATGAGAGGTGTGGGTACCCTTTAGGCTGGTATCCAGGCCTACACTTGTACAATACTGTGTCTGGGAAGTGACCGCTGCCCTGCAGGACAGCATTGGGCACTGTTGGTGGGGCAACGCTGCACCTCCCTCGGCCACACACAGGCACCCCAGGGCTCCACACCCCTCCCTTTTCACACACTGCCTGTGAAGGACCCAGCAGCTTGTAGCCTTCATCACACTGAAAATGCACCCGGTCTCCACAGGCTCGATCACGGCCCAGAACCACTCCAAATTTGACAACAGGAAGAGCACAGATGCAGGGCTGACACCGAGGCACAGTGCCCACCCAGACACCCTGCGCAGAACATCGCAGGTTGGGATCCCCGACGACCACATAACCGTCAAAGCACACATACTCCACTATGTCATCGTAGTTGAAGCTGGATCCATTTAGGAAGCCATGGCTGATGTCCTCAGGTGGGTCGCAACTGATGATGTCACAGTGAGGAACTGGGTTGTCCCAAAGTCCGTTTGACTGGCAAATACGTGTTGAGTCTCCATTAAGAGTGTATCCTTCATCACATTCATACTTGACTTTACTATTAAAACCAAATTCAGAGCCTAGTACTCGTCCATTGGGTACTGATGAGGGTTTCTCACATTGGGCAGGTACACAGATAGGACCCTCATGGCTCCAGGTGCCATCAGCCTGGCAAACACTGATCGATTTTCCTTTTAAAAGAAACCCAGGGGGGCAGCTTAGTTCTAGTTCAGAATTGTAGGTGAACTCATCTCCATTAAACGCAACATCTTTAGGGACCTCCGGTGGACCGCAAGAGACTGGTTCACACCAAGGCTTCTGCCCATTCCACTTTCCATCTGCTTGACAGACAAGTGTGTCAGGACCTCTGAGTACAAACCCAGGACTACACTCATAGTGGACAACCTCAGGATACACAAAGGCACTTCCATGAGTTGTGCCATTATGGATAGGACCTGGATCACCACAGGATACTGGCAGGCAAACCGGGGCCTCATCCGTCCAAATTCGCCCCGACACACATTGCCGAACAGGAGTTCCCTCCAACTTGTATCCATCCTCACAGGTGTACTTTACTGTACTGCCAAGGCAAGTATCGGTTACATTGACCCAACCATTCACTGGATTAGGTGGGGTGTCACACTCTGCTGGGACACAAGATGGTGCAGTACCATTCCAGCCTCCATCCTCTTGACATACTAAAAGAGTTGGGCTTGTTAATTCATAACCTTTCTGACAACGATATTCAATGAGTGTTCCATGAAGGAAGCTCAAGTCCATTGGTGAAGTTCCAGTGTGTTCTGAAGAACCAGAGCCTCCTCTTTGTTCTGAGACCCTGACATATTCCCCAAAGTCAATGTGAGGAGGAAGACCACAGTCTGAGGGCACGCAGACAGGTACGGAACTGGACCATCCAAACTCTTCACACGTCAGATGGTCCTGGCCTACAAGTTGGAAGCCAGGGAAACAGCTGTAGAAGATAGTGACACCAAAACTGTGATCCTGGCCCTCTACAAAACCACTTTCAATGGGTTGGGGTGGAGTGCAAGATATTTGCACACAGGTAGGTGGTTCAGCATCCCACTCTCCAGTGGCAAGACATTTCAGAGTCTCTGGACCTTGAAGACGATACCCACGTCTGCAAGAGTAGATGGCACTGTGGCCATACTGGAGTTTTGTGTAAACAACTTTTCCATTGACTATTTGTTTAGGGATTGAACATTCAATTGGACGACAAGAAGGCACCCCACCAATCCAAAGTCCATTGTCTCCACACAGCACAGTGGAGTTACCCACTAAATTATATCCAGTCTTACAACTGTACATTGCCTTACTGAGGTACATCAAACCCTGGACATCAACAATACCATTAGAAATGTCAACAGGCTGGGGGCATTCAACTGGAATGCACTCTGGGTAAGGAACACTCCATTGCCCACTGGCTTGACAGGACACTGAGCCTTCTTTTCTTAATGTGAAGCCGTTCATGCAAGTGTAAATCACCACTGAGCCAAAGGGGAATGGGGTAGAGGAAGAAGATGAGGCAGGCCCACCAAATGATACCTCAGGCAATGGGCCACAAAAAACCTGCTTACATACAGGAAAAGTGTCATTCCACTCCTGAGAAGGGGTACAGCGGAGAACCCGGGCTCCTTCCAGAACATAGCCATCCTCACATGATAATTCCACTACTCCAGATTCAGAGTCCAGACCCTTTAAAACCAGGTGGTTCTCTTCCAGTGGCGGCTCTGGACACTGCACTGGTGAACACCTAGGGCGCTTTGTCTTATCCCACCTTCCGTACTTTAGGCAGGTCCAGACAGCATCCCCGGCAAGTTCGTAACCCTCATCACAAACGTACTCCACTTTTCGGCCCACATGGAACTCTGAACCCCTGTAGTGTCCATGGATAATGTCTGGAGGGGGGTCACAGGTTAAAAGGACACAGGCAGGAGGATCACTGTTGGACCACTGACGGTTTGCTTGACAAACTCGATCTGGACGACCTATGAGTCTGAAGCCTGCGTTACAGGCATATGTCACCTTGTTGTTGAAAGTAAATCGCCCTCTACCTGCCTATATGGAAAAAACAGAGACAAATACATGTTATTAAAACATAACTAGGCTTCTTGATGAAGCCAACCTGAGAAACCTGCAAATTGTGTTTGTTTCGACAGTGGTAAAATCTAAGTAAGCCCTTGGTTACTTGGGTATTTAATTTTCTGCAGCTTATACATCTACTCAACTACATTTCAGAGACTCTCCTTACCTTACAACATTTGTCTGACAGGTAGAGTTGACATTTTAGAGACAGATAATTCTCACAGGACAGCAATAACGCAACCCAACACCATCTTGGCTTTTTTTTTTTTGGAGACACAAGTAGCCATATTTGGATAAGAAGGTGGAGTTAAAGGTGAAGCTCAAGGTAGGATGGGTGAGCTAATCCTAAATGCTACTTTATACATGGTCAAATGGTATACTTCATTAAACAAAGGCAGTTGATTGTACTGTTTGTGTAAAATATTAACCACAACTGCAGTGAAATATATGATCTTTTATATTAAAAAATTGCTTTATTCAATAAACAGAAGCTAGCCCGATTATTTTTAGACAAGCAGTCTTTGTAAGTCTATAGCAGCCAGGTTTGTTTGGACCATCATCAGGTGAGTATCAGAGCTATTATACTTCAGATAAATTAAGATACTTAACCACTGGCTTCACATTTGTTGCTCAGTGGTGTAGACGATGCATTATATAAGGACATAATACTGACCTGGACCTGGATGTATCCATTCTTCAGAGGAGGAGGTGAAGAACAGGACACAGGTACACAGGTGGGAAGGACTCCCCCCCACTCTCCATTAGCCTTGCAAGTTCTCCTCTTCTCTCCTCTGATCAGGAAGCCTTTATCACAGCTATATGCAACCATAGCTCCAAAACTGTAGTTTGTACCAATCACATAACCCCGGTCAATGCTTTTGGGCTTGGAGCACCTGACTGGCACACAGCCAATATCATATGGCGAAGGCTCCCATTCTCCTCCCATCAGGCACCTCAATGTCGCTGTGGTATTGAGCATAAAGCCCTCCTCACATTTATAGCTCACTTCAGTGTTGCTGGCGTATTTAGGTTTATTGACGGACTCTAAAATGGCGTGGGGGAGGTCAGGCGGACGCAGGCAGAAATTTGCAATGCAACGAGGAACATCCATTCCATCAGGAGGGGCCCATACTCCCTGAGCGTTACACACCATCTTGGAGTTGTTACTGGCGGTGTATCCATCAGTACAGTAGTAGTTTGCAGTGTCTCCGAATAGCTGGTGACTCTCATAGGGCTCAGCGTGGTCGATGGCAGGTGGGGGTCCACAGGAGCGGGGGACGCACTGGGCCGAGCTGTCACTCCATTGGCCAGTTGGCAGACACTCTCTGGTCTCTGGACCAATCAGGGTGTAGCTGCAGGAAGAAATAGAAAGATATTATGTAAAGCATAAGGAAATAAAGACCAGATTTATACAAATTCTAGACTGGCATGAATGCCTTATGGTTGGAAACCAGTGAAGGGTTTGTTTACATCCATGTCTGTCAATCAAATGATATGAGACAGTTTAGATTTAGTCAAACAGATGAAGTGTGTTTTATGATGAAACAGATGCTGTCATTGAAAAATATTATTACTTTACACAGAGGAGAAGGATGAAGACAAATATGACGTTACAGTGAAGTCGACCTTTGATTTTTTAGATGTATTATTTAATCCCATTACAAATCTGACTGACGTAATTATTATAAGAGTTCTGTATCATAAAATTTATTTTACAAACCCATAGCATTTGTGACCTTTGACCAGCAACATCTAATCACTTCATCTTTGAGTCAAAGTGAACAATTGTTGCAAATTTCTTGTGAGCGCCATTAGTCATGAGAATCAGGTCAAACCAAACACTAGTGCTGAGGTGGGTAATCCCAGATTCATCAAGTCAAAGTCTTGTCATGTATTTGTCCCAACCTGTTCATTGAACCAGCCCATTTTGATGAGCACAACTCCTCATCCAGGTAGAAGGGATAATTAGTGAAATCCCCTGCGTTAGGTGAACTGGTTGGCACCAATACGTGACAGGACTTTGACTTGATGAACCTGGGACCTCTGCTCTAGTGCTATGTTTTGGGTTTTGTGTGTTTTTGTGGCCACCATAGGGGACGGTGAGGTGAGGGGCATCCAGCTGAGGACAATCTGCAACTCCACCATTAGATGGCTCAACATTTTACAAACTAAACTTTAACATGACAAAAGACCAAACAGAGGAAACTTCTTGGTGCATTTACCCTTCTTTGCAGACATAGTGCACCTTGCTTCCCAGTTCATAGTTCTCTCCTACGGTCACGGCATCTCTCAGGGCTGGGGGCTCGCTGCACAGGACGCTCACACAGCGGGGGAGGGGCCTGCTCCATTCCCCTGTCGCTTCACAAACCACCTCCATGGAGCCCTGTGGTCTTTGCACCAACACACTGCTTAGTTTACACACACTGAACACCTGAACACAGCACAACCTTTGAACATGCCGCCTTTTGCTTCAGGTTCTGATGGTGCGGAATACTAATAATTCATCCATACCTGTATCCCTCAGCACAGGTGTATGTGACAACTGACATGTATGTGTTTGTGTTGAGGATGGAGTCGGCGTTGGCCACAGTTGGTGGTGAGCCACAGGTCACCGGATGACACACAGGTGGTGTACCGCTCCACCTCATACTAGAGAGACACTGGAACTCATAGGGGATCTCAGGCAGGAAGCCCTTCATACAGCTGATGGAAAACAGGAAAGAGGTTAATAAGAAACTGAGGTGAAATGGGTTAGTTTTGTTTGTAATGCTTGATATTTCCAACTGTCACTAATACATTAAGGAGTCGTGAGGGATGCACATGATACCTGAACGTCACCTTGCTTCCATAGGTGAAGTTTGTTCCCTTCATGATAGAGTTCTCTGGGGTAGACGGCATTGGGCAGGACAGCGCTAAAGAGAAGATAACCACAATGTTTATTATATCATGCTAGTACTGTACTGAATGCTAAAAATATGTTATTATACTTTAATACTGCTTATATCTAACTTCTGTTTTTTTAAATTTTATTTTTATTGAAGCATAAGAGACAAGATTTTCCAACCACATCCATCTGCCACACTTTCCTTACAGTGCACACATAAAAAAAATAAACATTCTCCATCCAAACAAGGCTAATAGAGGTGAACACATTTTTAATCATCTCTGTCGCATGTTCTTAGGGATTAGTAATGACTATTATTTTTTTTGTTCAACATCCAGAAAGAGAAACAGCATGGACATTGCTCTCTTTGTATAACATTCAATAGAAACGAACGATTACCACCAACATCACAAACTGAGAATAAAAAAGTACATACTAACCCTCTCATGCATTAATTATGAAAAAAAAAATCTAGTTTTTTTTTTTTAGATTGATTTTATTTCTCAAAATCAAGCTAAAGTTGAAATGCATTTTGATTTTTTTTTTTAAATATGGTTTTATTACGAAAATACTTAACCTCCTGAGACCCAGGAAAGTACAAGTTTTGGCTTTTTCTAATGAAATAATTGCCTGTATTGGAAACATTCTAATGCAACGGTTTATTCAGATGCATTCTTTTCTATTTTTATGGAATGTCCTTTGCAGTGGACAGTTTTTTTGTTTTGTTTTTGTTATAAAGCTGTGAAACTCTTGTTCACAGAGGATCACACACAGTCCAAATTCTAAAAACTAAGCCAATACTTTTTTCATTGTATTGCTTATGGTCTATCGAGACTACCTCTATGTGGTTTGGAGAATTCTGCTTTTATAACCCTTTGGAAAATCCGCTTAAACCATGTGTCCATAAATGTGGACGTCATGCATGAAACGGTTAAATCGAATAGACTCCTTTTATCCGACTTCGGTTTTGATCGTATATTTGAATCTTTTATACTTGCACTCAGAGACCTTTGCATAATAATTCATATGTACGTGTATATGTACAAATGGCAAATAAATCTATCTTTACCTTTATTTTTATCTTTAAAATGAGTGACTTGGACACAACTGTTCATTCTCAGTGTCAACTTACTTACAAAGATTTAAGGGATTTTGACTTTCCATGTATTATGTTGCTAGGAAGCTAAAGGATAGACCTTTGTGTGGGAAGGGGTGGGGTTAAATAAGTTATACTCCCTCCCACTCCTTTCCAAATGTGCAAATGAAGTCGTATACATGTATACGTTTTTTTGTTTTTACTTGTCTTGTTGCATATTTGAAATAAAAAGCTTAATAAAAAAAAAAACAAAAACCCAAAAAACAAAGAAATATCTCTATACTGGTAGAGAACATCTGTTTAGGTTCTCATTTTCCCATGTTATCATTCTTCTTGGTAATTCTTATCAGTTCAAGAGAACTACTAAGAAGAAAATCGGTAGAGAATAGGGACATGGTTGTGTGTCTGAGATGGATCCAGTCTGGTTTTATTACTCCATTACATTTAAAAGTGATTCTGGACAGAGATAAGTGCATCGGTGGATATATGCCAAGTGGTATGAGAAGCATTAGCTGTGTTGAGATGATACTGCAGCAGTATTTAAAAACATAAATGCAAGAAGGAAATTTCCACCTTAAGGCTTTGAGAGAAACAGATCCATGGTTTGTCAAAGTCTTGGTCTTATATACAGTACAATGCTGTGCAGAAGTCTGAGGCTACCTTTAGATGTATTGTTTTCACACTTTTGCAATGAGTATACTTATTTCTCAGTCTATTTTTCTTTTAAATACAACAAAAAACAGCATTAAAAAATATACAAACTAAGAAACAAATACAAGCTATGTGGTACCTACAGGAGGCAGTCAGTATTCAGTGTATTCTCTGATCGCATGATGAAAAGTCGCCCAAACAATATGAATGTGTGAAACAGTAGAAGAGTTCAGAAGATCTCATCATGTCTGAACAGCAGAGTTCAAGGCATGTTAACCCTGTGGGGCCGATGGTCACGTAGCATCTTTAAAGCACCTTGACGAAAAATACTGTCACATGGAGCGCTACTGTCAACTTTACTCATAAGTGTGGATTTGAAACTCTCTCCCAGTTTATATTTGGGGGCACATGAGGTCATTTTTCTGGCCGCTCCTCTTCGGCTACATGGGCCGTGTTCACCGCCAAGGACGCAAGAAAAAAATGCAAAGATCGCTCTTTGATCATCAGGCTTTGTATAACGCTTGTGTTTCGTCACGGTTCGTGTCGTCTGGATGTAAACAGGAAGTGAGTTTACGTGCGGTCAGATCCCAACCAATAAGAGCACTTGATGTACTTTAATGCATTACATCATATCCAACCAATGGGAAGAAAGTCTCGCGCTAACACCTTGCGATAGACACAACTCTGCGAGATTTCAAAGGAAAAACATCATGGCGCTGGAAAATAGAACACGTGCCTGCAAACATGACAGATTTCAGTAGATTTCACAAAATTATCAGGGGAAAAAAAAAACAAAAAACGCCCTAAGTTTGAAAATAGGACTGGATAAGCGTTGGTTTCTTCCTACTCCCTTTCAGGCACAAAAATTGTTCTTTTTTTTCATTATTTAGTTTTTTTGTTTGTTTGATTATTTATTTTGTTTCATTATTATTATTCCGGTGTTTTGTATTATGTTTGTGTCTAAACTAAACTAAACTAAAATGAGTACAGTGGCGCTGAGCTAGCAGTATACTGGTGCAGTGCTGTTGTTCCATCGTCTGGGGAGAACCCTGGGTATATAGAGACAATGAAAAGTATTAAAAAACGGCCAAAATAGGCTCAGGATTTAAAGGGTTAAATACAAAGGAAGGTTCATAAATACCGGATACTTCTAACACACACTTCCTTTACATATTTTTATTTATTAATTCCATCCCCCAGTACTATCTGTTATTTGCAGTGCTTCATGAGGAAGTCAGTAACTTCCGGGTCATACCAAATCAAATATCAAAAATGTCAAAATGAAACCTGACATTTGGTTCGTTTGCTTATTTCCAGTTTTCAATTAGTGCGTACGATCACAATAATGAAAAACGGCTGTTTTTTTTTGTTTTTTTTTATTTGATTTGTATATGAATGATGAAATAAGTCATTTTTGGTGGATTCTCAGTTGAATATGTAAAGAACAAATGTTACACAGATTCACTTCCTCCCAAATCAGCCTGATAAAAGGACAAGACCAAAACATATGAGCGTAGTCCACTATTATTCTCCTGTACCTCCAGAATGGCACTGGAGTCCACATTTGTCTAGATCAGGGGTGTCAAACTCATTTTAGTTCAGGGGCCACATTCAACCAAATTTGATCTGAACTGGGCCAGACTAGTAAAATAATAACATAATAGTATATAACTAATGTCAACTTCAAGCATTTCTCTGTGTTTTAGAGTGAAAAAAGTAAAATGAAAACCTTTACGTCACAAACGATGCTTTAAAACAACGTGAATAATATGAACAAACTGAAAACACAAGTGTAATTTTAACAATATTCTGCTTCAGTTTATCATTTACACATGTACATTATAACTTATAGATCACACTGGAGCGACAAATATACAAAACATTCCGTAACAGATAATATTATTGTTAAAATTCACTTCTCTTAAGACATTTTAGGTTGTTTATATTTCCTCAGATTATTCAAGGTTTGCAAAATTAGACTTTTGGTGTAAATACATGAAAACATTTAGAGTTGTGAGTATTTGTTGAATATTATGGTAGTATTTTACTGATTTGACCCACTTGAAATCGAATTGGTCTGATTGTGGCCCCTGAACTAAAAGGACAGTTAATATCTTAGTTTAATTTTCGTTTTCATAAAGTCATCACAAGGGCCGGACTGGACCCTTTGGTGGGCCGGGTTTGGCCCCCGGGTCGCATATTTGACACCCCTGGTCTAGATTTTTGTTTAGGGGTTATGAAATAATGAGTGATATCTTTCCAGCAGAAGTCTCTACATGTTGGTGAGTTTGTGGATGAGATTTACATTTCCCAGATTTTGTTACTAAAGTGCCTTGTGCATATGGCCTTCTGCAGGTATTTTTTGTTTTTTCATCTTTATTTTTTTGTTTTTCACATGCTCATGGACATAAAATACAACAAACCATACAGCAAGGCCAGTTGAGAGATACCATATTCAACAAAATACATCCATAAATAATACAATGACAGGAAATTAAGGGCATCACATTACTATGTCAGTGCTGTCTTTGTTTTTAAATCCAAACCATTTTTCCTATTTTCTATCAAAGTCATCTTTTTTTAATCTTAAGGTACAAGTCATTTTTCCATCACCCATATTTCCTGTACTGTATCTAACCATTGTTTGTATCGAGGTGGGTTCTTGATATGACCTTCCTGCCAGCCCTGAAAAGAATTTTGACCAAGTAATTCTTTTCTTTCAGTCCAACTGTTCTTATATTTCTTATTTATAGCTGCCCTAGCAGTAAGAATGCTGGGGGGGGGGGGGGGGGGTCACCGCGCACTG
>JAQQZY010001689.1:0-13566 GCA_030068375.1 Ostorhinchus rueppellii | reverse complement strand
AGATAAGACAAGACAAGACAAGACAAGATAAGATAAGATAAGATAAGATAAGATAAGATAAGATAAGATAAGATAAGTCTTTATTGGTCCCTAAAGGGGAAATTCCAGAAAATATTTTCCACTGTAAATCAACATTTTTAGTTTGACAATAAGTCTGAGTAACTTTTGAGTGGAAAAATTCAGATTACAGCTGCTTAAATATGAATATTTAATTATTCTTACTCATTTATAATGGGTATAATGCAAGCAAATATAGTTCATAAAGCAAATGATTTATGATTTGAGTTGTGGACTGAACAATGAATTTGAGGACACAATATTTCCCATTTGACACATTTCATCCCTTTCTCACATTAAATAGACCAAAAAATCTCTCAGTAAATCAAGAAAGTCATCAAAACATGATCAGCAATGAAAGTAATGATTGGGTACATAAAACAAAGTCATATTCATTTACATAACTCACTGAAATGGCTGATTTACCTATTTATGCAAATAGAAGGTGATATGGAAAGGGAAGTGAAACTGGTCAAGACACTCATTTATATTTTAATATGTAGTTCTAATTTATTTTGAGGCCAAGGGGTTACAGTGATTTGTCGATTTTTAAATGAAGTTAAATAAGAAATAAAATTAAAAATAACAATTCTGTAACTACATAAACTGCCTGGACGTGCTTAGTGCATTATTCCAAACTAAAGCATTTATGACAGAATATTAACTCAGAGGGAAATATGTTATTTACTGACATTTTTTTTGCCCAACAAGCTGCTCTTTGCACATGAAAAGCCGTTCTGAGTGGCAGTTTGGCAGCAGTATTTACTCCACCACCCCTCCAATGACCTGAGAGCTGATTTGACTCAGTGGGAATTCGATGATCTTGTGGCCGTGGCTCATTAAAATATTACCTTACACTGTATCGCCATTGTGAACATCATTGTTCATGCTGCAGAAGCCGATTTCGACTTTTTCCTATCCCCTCTATCCCTTTTAACCACACTTAACACTCTTTTCCACTTAGTGTTGCCCATATTCAGTGAGCCCCCCGGGACGAGCCGGGCACATATGTCGGGGGAGGGAGAGAGCGTGGGATATTAAACATAAAATCAGGAGTCCACTCGGGGATCTGTGCACGACTCTCGTTAATTCCTCTAACTGCTTGACTCCAAAAGCTTTCAGTATTGAAGTGGCCTGGCAGTGTGTAGCTGCAGAGAAGCCCCGGTCTGCGTGTCCTCTTTTAATGTAAGGTGGCGGATTAAACACAGCTCAGGACCATAGATTGGGTCATGCATTAGGAACGGCCTGATTGGCCCAATAGAAGGGTTTTAGAGGAAAAACTAAGGTTTAATCAATCCCATTTGTTTACAGCCTCCTGCTGCAGAGAAGATTTTACGGACGTGAATGGGAAAAGGGAATGAGGGAGCAGAGAAAAAGGAAAGGGAGATATTAAATAAATGTTTACATCTTCTCTAATCGATTTATTTGTTGTTGTGTCTGCTTTTTATTGACTGGTTAGCCTTGTTTGAATTCATTCTGCAGTGAAAAACGATAGCTACTATAAAGTTACCATAAATATATATAAAAAAAAATACAGCAGCTTGACTTCAAAATGGTGTCTGGGCAGGCATTTGTCCAGTGGCCTGAAGCCAGTGGCATGCAGTGCACATGTAGGAACAGCTGTGACCATTAGGTTACCAGTAACAGGCAGCCCTCAGGTCAGTGCACTTCTGCACATGCAGGGGAATACAGTTGGTTATCATCAGTGCAGTGCATAATTCGTTATTTGACTGGTTGCAAAATATGCAACCCTTTCATCAGAGGATAAATGCTGCAATTGTGCATTTCTACAAACCACAGATACATATCATCTTACTGCTTTGGAACCTACAATATATTTAATATCAACATGTGGGCATAAATACCAGATAAAGGCGACAGGACTTGCTTTAATACAGAAAAAGTCTACAAAGATGTAATGTCTTAAACACTCTTTTCCTATCCCAAACCAAAGCTAAATCTGAAAATCTGTAGCTGGGAGTTGGGATGTAATCTCTAGTCTGTGACGGCAAAGGCTTGGATTTTGGAAATCCACCATCGACCCCAACCAAGTCCTCTCTAATGAGGAAAGGCAAGAAAAGTCAGGGGGCTGGTAAAAGACGAGAAAATGGATTTATAAAATCAATGTATTTTTGACACACAAACAAAAACTCTATATATAGTATGTGGTTTGCAGAAAGGCACAACAAAGATTATTTGACAACTGTTTGATTAGTTCATTTCAGTAGTAGTTACTGCATTTCAGTACCTTGTACTTTTACATGTGTAATGACAATAAAGTTTAATCTAAGCTAATGTAGTCAGAGTACTTGTTAAAACCCAAACACTTGCTAAGTTCTCTGGTTCCATCCTCATAGATTCAGTGATTTTTGTGCTGTTTTTGTTTTTTCTTTCTCTCATTGTCTTTGACAAAAAACAAAAAACAAAAAAAACAATATCTTTTAGTTTTGGACCAAAGAAGGCATTTAGAAAATACTGATACTTGACTCACCAGTTTCTGAAACAACTAATCAGCTGGGTAATCCAAAAAGAAAAGAACACAATAGCAACATTTTTCATATTATTGTCATCCACAGCATCTATGACTTAATCACACAGTGATATGTTGTAAACTCAGTGACACCGCATTAGATACACTATGACTGAACTGTCAACAGTTAACATGATCAATACTGTGATAAATGACACTTCATGATTCACAAATTAGTTACTGTGGAGAGCACTGTTAAAAGAAAATCACACAGCCAGAAAGCACAAAAGTTGTGTGTAAAGTTGATTAAAGTGACAGAATGTGCTGCTGGTTTCAGAGCGGAGTGATGACAGCTGATCTGAGCTGATGGGAAGTCAATGGAGGCTCATTCCTATCTGAGTTTTTTAATCACCTTAATGATTGACATTTCTCCAAGGGTGTGATTTGTGGAGGAGGGGAGGCTGACAAACATCATAGCCTTGTCAGTGCATTTAAATGAGGTGTTTCAAAGGACGTAAATAGAACCCCCCATTTATACTGAAGGCCTTTCAGGTTGTCCTTCTACACAATAGCATGTTCTCATTATCAGACCCACAATGAGTCAAAGAATATGAGTCAAAAGGGTTATCTCACTCCCAAAATCCAAAACAAGTTGTTGTTATATATTTGTACAATCATTAATTAAAGGAAAACTAAAACTCTGTCTTTCTTTTTGGTTTCTCTTTGATCACTCATCCATTGTGTGACTAAAATAGTCCTGGCAGTTTCACCAGTTTTTCATCCAGGATTTATTTAGCCTGTGACTGTGCATGTTAATACTTTATTACAGCCCGTATGCTAAGTGGATTGTATAAGCTTGCTTAGCATAATCTCAGAGGTGTAAGCATATGCACCAAAGCACAGTAAAAACCACACACACATACGTGCACAGAGGTGGAATTGCTTGCGGTTGTCTCACTGCTAACAGATGCTAAAGCTTAAGCTGATCCAGGAGCTTATTTACCAATTAGATTATGTATTTTTTTTTTTTTTACATTTAGAGAGATGCAACCTAAAATGTGTGTTTTTACAGGACCTTACAGCGGTGATGTCATCGGTAACGGTGTGAAGGTGGTGCATTCCTGTAGCCCCTTAGCCCTCTGAGGTCTGCAGAATCACCCAGAGTGCTTTGACATGTTGCTGACTACTGACTCCAAACTTCTTTTTTTCCATTACCTCTCCTCACAGCCTTACCTTCCCTTCCCTCCTTACCTACCTTGCTGTATACCCCACTCCCTCCCTCCTCTCACCGTGTCCTTTCCATCCTTTCCTCCTGTTTTCTCTCTGGCAGCTGTCTGTTCAGCTACCTGTGAGTACAGTATCATCTTTCAAACAGGGACGTGTACTGTACAGCTCACAAAAATAAGCCTCTTTTCAGCACTTCTGTTTTGCAGCCAAAGGTGCAGATAAGGAAGCAAGAGGTCCGCCGTGGAAATGACCTTTTTTTCATTTTGAGAACAGCACAGTGCTTCAGCACACTGAAGCATTAGTATCAAGAGAATAATCTGCCAACATACTTTGAAAATATGCACAGATTTCTTCTCCCGAAAGTATAAAACAATATGTATAAATCTAATGCAGATTTGCTTTCTTGGATGGTGAAGCGCTCCAGGAATACCTGGAAATCAGAACTTATTTTAAATGTGCATATTTTTGTTGTGTTGTTTTTCTTCATTCTGTTCTTTCATCAGATTTCCATTCTGTTCCTCTTGAATCTGATCAAAGCTTTCCCACCTCCAGTATTTCTCCTTTGTTGTCCCCTACATTCAATTCTCATGTAAAGCAACATAAAACTGCAGTCCCTCAGCTAAAGCGTGTTGATATACAAGACACACTTCTGCTAGAATATCATCAGAATAATGAAGTCACACTTCATATGACCTGAAACACATCTGTATGTATGAGTGAACTAGCACTCGGGGCAGGTCACGATCACAGTAATTCTGCCCAAAATAGGAAGCAAAATAAACATCAAAGACAGCAGAAAACCTCTTAAGATACTTAACACATATGAGTCATTAATCTACAGTGATCTAAAATAGATCTATCTGATCTTATTGATCTGATACTGACATCCGTCCGGCAACCTGAGAAGCTTGTAATATTGAGTCATGTTGAGCTCTGTTTTGCTGGTTTACAAAGGACAAATGAAATGTGTCACCTGACACAAAAGCACAAATGCTAAACTAAATGGACAGATCCGATGGAGCGTGATGTGCACACCCAAGAGGAGAAACCGAGATTACAAATACTAAAATAGCCAGACTATTTTTCACATCCCTTTCATCCACTGTGTGACACATTTCATTAAATAATTTCTCATGTGGACACACTTTTTCTTTGCTTATTTTGCACTTGTCATGTTCACACATCTGTCTTGGCCTGAGAGGAAAACAAAAAGTGTCTTTGTGTGTGAATGTATGTGTGAAATTTTGATAGATTTATTATATCTGGTAGATATTTTTATTCCAATGTAAATGTCAGCATATCTGCATAACATAAATAAACCGATTTCCAGGTAGGTTATATTTTATGATAAATCACACAGGATGAAACAATAGAGGAGAGAGCTCAGTTCATCAATCAGTGATAATGACCATTACAGGTACAGAGACATTAAACATGTCTGTGCTGTGTTTGTGGTGAATGATGACAGCTTTGTAGGTTTGTTTTCCACATAAACAATAAGAATATCCCGCACAACACATGGGAGTAAAACAGCAGAAGACACAGTTTTACTCACAGTCATGTTTACTCCAAATTAAAATGATCACACTCCACTAGTGTATGAATACTTGCGTTTTCATGTCAGATGGTTATATATAGAGGAACAATGATATAGATAATTAGTTAGTCACTTATGACATGTGTGATACATTATGCAAGGAACCTGACATTTTTGTCACATCTTCATGGTATAGATTGATGGTGTAAAAATGCAGAAAATATTCCAGTTTTCACCCTTCTTCTTCTTCAAAAATTAAATTGTTTACACGGCTAATGAAAATCTATGTATATATGGCAGACTCATTTAACTGTACAAACACTGCAGCCTTCTTAAAAATATCAATGCTGCACCATCTGATCATGTCAAACGAGAATTATGCATTCTATCCGATGTAACCACTGTCTTCTGCATCACAGTTTGTTTAACAAATTATTAGCAAAAGGGCTTTGTGACATGACAACGACCTTCAAGGAATAAGACAACCAAACCTGAAATTAAGTCAGTCTTGGTCATCCCCAGAGTTAGAACAGTGAAAAAAAAACAAAAAAAAAAAAAAGTTCACGCAGCACCTTTTGCCGTCTGTATGTATCCACGCCGGTGTATTTACAGAAGTTGGGGGTTTTCAAGTGCTACGTGAGAACTTTGCTCCTATCTAGCGGTGCTTTGCCTGTGATGAGGCTGAATATAGTTCCAAGTAAATATCTGCCCAGGTAATAGCCTCGTTCGATTTTACATAATGATTTGTACTCGTTCTGAACACCCGGCTCCCAAGATCCTGGTCCCTTCTTTTGGCGGGCATGCTAACTGATACCATTGGTTTACAGCAACTGTGCTAAGCTAAAGCTAAACGCACTGCTCCCAAAGCAGGACAAATGCCTGGATGGATTTTAACCTTTTCTTTTTTTTTCACTGTTCTAACTCTGGGGGTGACTGAGACTGACTTAATTTCATGTTTGGGTGTCTTATTACCTTAATCTTTGACCTTTCACCACTAAAATGTAACCAGATCCCACTTAAGCACAAATTAACCTTAGAATCATATTTGGAAGTGTTTCCTCAAAGTATTTTTTGAGATTAGAAGGATGGACAGACATGCAGGGACAATAACTTTGAACTTTGTCCTTCTGCTATTTAAACTGTGTAGCAAGTTGATGAGTTCTTAGACAATAACAACTTATAATTCAATCTTCTTGGAAACTACTACAGAGCCTCATGGAAAAAAAGGAGCAACTTAGCTCACGGTGCAAGAAAATAAACTCAATAAAAATAATCAATTTCTACAAGAAAACAACAAACAAAAAGGGTAAAACACGTTATAACTCTGCTATCGAAACAAGAACAACACTTCTTACAAACCCAGAATACTGTAAACACATAAAACTATCCTAAACTACTTTGCCCCAATGAATGCTGGGAAATTTCCCTCAGCTGTTCCTCCAGCACGCTACAACAGTTTTTAATTAAATTCAACTCACTTTATAAGTCATTAGCCCTGGTAAACAATAATTAAAATATATATATATATATATATATTGATAACTTTGATAAAATATTTAACATATCATCCGACATTTAATGACAATTTTGATAATAAATTATTAAGTATGTATGTATTTATTTGTTTATGTATTTATTTTAAAAAAATGTATATGAATTAATGAAAATGTATTATGTATACATGTTCTTTCTTGATTATATTTTATTTTTGTAACTATTTAGTCTCTCATGTATTGTGTATTTTGTTATGTATTCATGTTTGATCTATTTGTAAAATGAGATTTAAATAAAGTTTTAAAAAAATAGTTCCAGCTCGTCTCTACTTTAAAGGGAAAATTTGACAGATTTTATATGATTCTGTCAAACTTGAGTTGTCTCATTTTCAACATAATGAAGCCCAGGGGATGGGCGGTCACACATTCTCATCGATGAAATGTGTTGCGGATACTTCTAAAAGTTGCTGATATCCCGTTTTTGGTTTTGTCTTTAAAAGCTTTCAAGAGGGTACAACCTGTGACAGTATTTCCCCCAGTCCCAGGCACCGGCTCCAGCTCTGATCGGCAGGGATGGGAACATAATACCAAGGTGTACCGGCAATTTTCCATCCCAGTTCCAGTACATTGCTGTGACATCTGACACATAAATAGCCAGGTATTGTTTATTTCATATATTATATTTTTAGTGATTTTTTTTTCTTTTTTCTTTTTTTTACAATTTTTTTGTGTAAGATGTGGTGGTCGGACAGAATGGTGACATAATTTCTTAATCTTTCATAATATTTACAATGAGGTTTGTTTCTCCTTTCAACCAGAAATGTTTGTGCTGCTTTGGCTTTTGAGCGTGTATATCTAATCGTGTCGTGTGAACTGTTGGTTTGTGCACAACATACAAACCTGACCGTAAACAGGCAAGAAGCTGTGTAATGTAAACTGTCGTAAGTCCTCGCTGAGACTCATTATCAGAGTAATGATGTAGCGAGCAGTTGTTAGTCTTCATGTTTTGCTGTATTTTGTTTTGCAAAGTTAGAAAACAGTCTTTTTAAGTCAAGCCTGATGATGCTTTACATGTAAAAGACCATTCCCGTTTCCATTTTCTTTCTGATATCAGTAGAAGTATGAGGCATATTTCTTATTAACCTGTAAAGACCCAGTGCTACTTATCTGGCAGTTCCAAAATAGTTTTTTTTTTCTCTATATTTACCTTTTCTTAAGTGATTTATCACCATTTATTACAATATTATCCTCTGTATTTTGAGTTTTTCAGATATTTTCCTATATTTAACCCTTTCATGCATGAATTATAAGAACCTTAATCAAGATTTGTTTTTATTATTATTATTCCTCTTTAGGCATAGAAAAATCAATAAAATTGAATTACTATTTTTTATGAACTTATTTTACGTTATAAAAGCGTTATAAAAAATGGTCACTCAACTGGACACCATACATTTACTGTTGGAAGCAAATAAACATATATATTTAAAACCCAGCATCATAAAGTGACTGTGTGAAATCTACAAAATATTTTTTTTTAATGCAACTAATGTATTTTCTCACATTTTATCATACTGTAATACTAGTTTTTACTCATTTCATGTAGATAATATGCAAAAAAAAATAACATTTTGATTGAGAGAACTATAATTAGTCTTACAACAGTTAGCAGGTGATTTACATCTACACGTTGTAGATCAGGTTTATCAAGAAGAGCAAAGTCACAGAAATTGTCTCAATGCCAGTGTAGATGATACATGAGCGTCCACTGTGTTGGTTGATATGGAACTAAATTAAAACAACTAAACCCATGAATACACAAGAGAATAGCTGACCACTGTAGTGACCACTATGCATGAAAGGGTTAGTTTACTGATAATGTAGATGTTCACAAAAGCTCAGAATAAAAGGTAAAGGGTATGATATCAGAAACAAAGAAAACTGAAAAAAGGTGAATTTTTCAGTAAAGATATCGTAACGTTGTAAGTTAATCAAGTGTGTACTACAACAAGAACAGTTAAAGGAATTGTAAGAGTGGGCCTGAATGTAATCTGAGAACACCCTTTGGGGGTCCTTTGGAATGTGACCCTATATGTCAATGTAGGTAAAGAAGATGAGTCCCAGATGTTGGGACCAAGAGGAGGACAAGGAGATATGGGAAGAAAGTTAAGGAACTATAAAAGGGTGCTGAACAAAGAACTCAGTTGAGAATGATTCTGCATGGCTTGATGATGTTCTCCCAGATCTGTAATAAATGCTTCTTGGAAGATCCAGAAAGTGTCTATTCTGATTAACTACAAGAATAGCACCTATCAGATATCAATAACTGAGCCACTGTCCACTGTCGTTGATCCAACTCCATGGGTTTTACTGGTGAATTAATGTTGTAGAAGATGACGACGTTTCCATGGTAACTACAGAGCCTCTGAACGTCCAAATGGATTACATCTGATGACCATGAAAAGATGACAAACTGCATTTTACACCAATAATTTACATGTATTGATAAGATTACTGGATCAACAGTTATTAAACATTTTAGATCTGTAGTTTTTGGTCGGCAGTGGCTGTTTGGGTCTTTATGGGTTAAATACTGACATCAGGATGGTACTGGTGTTGGCCCTTGTCTAAATACGTAATACTTCTGAAACCTGAATAACATGACACACCCCCAGGGCTGGGCAGTGTATCAAATTAATCCAATTAATGAGTATTTTGGTTTTGGAAAATCATGAAAAACAACTAAACTGTCAAATCTAGATGACTGCTCTACAGACCTCCACATGCAAACGGTTCGATTCTTCTTACGGCTCCATCATAAAACTCGTGGTATTATAGCAAAGTAATTGAAAATAAAAGGGATGCTTGATTGAGGCTGTTATGCTTCGTCAATACCATAAAACCATAGCAACACAGGCTTGCAGATTTTAGTGACTTCAACAAACATGAGTCGCTCAGAGGCTGAAGACGGGGCTTCCTATTGTGTGACGGGCTTAACTGAGAAAAATCACTACGATTCAAAAAATAACTTTAACCTTTTATTCATGAAAACAAATATAATCAACTTATGATAACATGCACAAACTAATAATTAAACTGATCACAGTGGTCAAAGAAAATAGTGGTCAACAAAAAAAATACAGCATCCCCTCTCACCATCTCTTACTCATCACCTACACAGGTGGGCCGGTGCATATATGAATGTCCCCGCCCATATTACCTATTGACATACTTATGGCTCAACAGAAACACACAAAACAATAAACAATACACTAAAGAATAAGAAACCCCAAAGTTTAAACCATCATACCCCAACAAAAAACATCTAACTTCATTCATGGCTCCTACACAGATGTATGACTTGACCCTTTTTCCTCTTCAGCTGATGTAGTCATGACACTTGACCTCTCTTCCTCTGACATCTGCATGGGTCTGAGCTCCAGCGTCCTCCAGTGCTGGTATGTTTCAACAGTGTCCTGGCCAGCCTACTGACCCAATCACCCCCAGAGATGGATAAAAACATCCATGGAAGGGTTTTAGGTGGGATGTTTTTATGCATTTAGCCAATGCCCACCACGCTTCCCTGCAGAGGAAAGAACAGCTTGGTGTTGTCTCGTAGACAACGCACTGACACTCAACGTCAGTGGGGAATTCAACAGTGTAGGCTAATGATACAAGAATGTATCAGGGAAGTTCTGTCAGAAAGTAAACGGTAAACACCTGAGCAGAACGACATAGCCATAAAATGATGTGCATACTAGCGCAATTTTAATGTAAATACAAGTCATATCTTTAGTGTGAATTCAACACTTTAATTCTGCCCATGCATTACCTCCGCCAAGGAGGTTATGTTTGCGTGTTTGTTTGTTTGTTTTTTTGTTTTGGTTGTTTGTTTGTGAGCATGAATATGTTTATCGGAGCATGAATGCACACTTATACTGGTGGGATGGGATGGCAGGCGTTGCATTTCTGTCCATATATTCACCATTTTACAAACTCGGAAAAGTGGTCAAATCAGCTGATACTACTCTACACGAATTTGATGATTTTTTTTACCTCTGCCAAGGAGGTTATGTTTTTGCCAGGGTTTGTGGGTTTGTTTGTTTGTTAGCAACATAACTCAAAAAGTTATGGACAGATGTTGATGAAATTTTTAGGATATGTCTGCTCTGGGACAAGGGAGAGATGAAAAAATTTTGGTGGCAATCCAGATCCAGGAATGTTTTTAAAGGATTCTTTATCATTGCAAGATAGGGCATGGTGGCAGAGAGCTACATATGAGGTCATTCAGCACCATCTAGTGGAGGAAAGTACAAATACTACCTTTAAAAAAAAATTATAAACACTACCTTGGCAGAGGTCTCCGCTCTCCAAGTGCTTTTTCTAGTTGGCTATACGTCATTGTGATTGGTTCTGTCCATCCTGTTTGTTTGTTTGTTTGGTCGTTTTTTGTATATTTAATCTGTTCTGTAACCTGTGCTATTACTCATTCTGTTTTTGTGCTGCCTCTTGGCCAGGTCATTATTGTAATTGAGAGTCAGTTCTCAACTAACTTAGCTGTTTAAATAAATAAATAAATAAATAAATAAATAAATATCCTGATATGTTTGGGGATATTCAGCTTCCCTTGTTGTCTCAAAGCAATCACCTCTGCTGTGAATGTGTATTTCACATAAGGCATACAGTTCGAGTAAAGAAAGTATTTTTCAGTATAGCTTTGCCCTCAAAAAACAACTGATTAAATAGCAAATCATCCATAACTCTGGAAAAGTCCACATATGTTTTTTTCTTTTTATATCCCCAGACTCTACAAATCCTACATTTTTGGAGGAAAGTGCTAAGCTCAGAATAATGCCTGATTATATAAATGGAATACATGACTACAATCAAATACAGAATATTGTTAATCTCAGGATAATAATGGGATAACTGTGCATGTAAATGTATTGAACAGCTCTGCTCTTAATTACTCCATCTTATATCTCAGCTGATCAGACTGGATTCAAACACAGCTGTCGGCGCAAACTGAAGTGTAATATTTATACACAAATACGCAAAAACACCCAGTCATCACCCAAACAGTCTTCGAAGTGACAAGACATGTAGGTGGTGTTCTGAGAGCTTCTTAAGACAGTGTGAAGCCTCCTTACTAGGCTGGTTAATGAATTGGCAAAAGCCCCCTGTGTCTCCTGCCAAACAGCAGAAAGTGTCAACAATACTGCTCTGGCATCTGTTTCGCAACCAGGAGGGCCCATCCCTCTTTCATCCTTTGCTGTCTTTTTTCCCCCTCTCTCCTTTCTATTTATTCATCATCACTTTTTCACCATCTTGTTTTTTTCTCCTGGAAGAGCAGCATGTTTCTAATTACCTCAGGGCTATTCATTACGAATGACACCTTCCACATTGCGCTGCAGAGATATTCGGAGTGCAGTAGAAAATGGGGTTTGCCTTCACACTGTGTTCTTCTGTATTGATGAAAAGGGAGATAGAGAGGAGGAAAGCTTTTATCTTTTGACAAAATGCTATGCTGGGGCATGAATATCTGCTTTTATTGTCAGACTATCTTCAGTGTGAAGAATCTTTTAAAAGGAGTTGGTCTTGCAAGAGAGAGCACAGAGAGAAAGTTTGATCTGTGACTGTGAATCACCCAGAGCAGCATTCATAATGGCGCTGACGTGAGAAAGATTCACTACGTTAAAAAAAAAAAAAAAAAGGATCAAATTCAGAGAGGGGGCATAACATCTATGAAATAACTGCTTTGCATCTCTATTTCTGCCTTTTACCTCATGTGTCAGGAGACAACGTGTTTTCCACATCTTTTATCTGTCAAGTAATACTTTACAGGAACAGTGATAATCTTTGTGGTAATCAGACATCCAGCTGCCTTGTTTGTTTCTGGCCATGAATTAAATAAACATGTTCAATCAGCCCCCAACGTTGCGCAAAATTTACCTCCTGCTAGTTAAGGCATAGCGAGTACAGCTGCCGACAAGGCTAATACTGCAATCACACAATCACTAGCATGACGTGATTGCTTTGTCCTGCCAAGGAGAATTTCAGTGTTTGTCGTGTCTGTGCAAAAAGCAGAGCTGGATCAAGGTTCTAGCAGAAAATATTGTCAGATGGGGTTCGCAGAAGTAAAATTTAATTAAAAGCAAAATCACTGCAGAATGCTTGAAGTGAACGATTATTGGGCTACAGAAGAAAATGGAGGAGTTTAGAAACATCTGGAGCTCACAGCAGGTTATCCGTTAGTCCTGCTAAATACCATTTGCCCAGATGTGGTGTAAGTCAATACAGCTCAGGCTGGTAATGAGCTCCCTTAATAAAACAGCATTTCAGCTTACCTAAAGTCATCCATAATATAAGAAACTGAAGAGATATGTACTGGACTGTGGTGTATTTTTCATTACGATTTAGAAAGCAGCAGATGGATGACAAAAACTAGAAAACCTGAAAAACACATCACATCACAGCATGTGGAAAACACCTATCAGTCAATGCCGACTACAAATATTTTAGAGGCTGCAGTTCAGAGGGAAGGAAAGAGAAGCAGGGCAGCTCAGCACAAATGTATACAGAGGGTGGTTTATTCACAGTATGTGGATGCAAACCCAGACCCTCACCAATAAATATTGAAGCTAGAGCTGCACAATGTGGAGAAAAAGTAATATTGAAATTATTGTAGAAAATAATAGAATTATTACTGATAGGTTAATCGGCTAATCTAAATTGCCCATAGGTGTGAATGTGAGAGTGATTGTTTGTCTCTATATGTCAGC
>JAQQZY010001570.1:0-13579 GCA_030068375.1 Ostorhinchus rueppellii | reverse complement strand
TAGGCTCCATGCGACCCCCGTGACCCTAATGAGGATTAAGCGGGTATAGAAGATGAATGAATGAATGAATAATTAATGCTAATGACACTTTATCCGTCCTATTTACTAATGGTTTAAAACCATTTACAACTGGCAAAACAGAGCTTTATTTTATGAAGTATACTGCACATCACTATTGTTCATGGGTTATTAACATTTAAAACACAAATCAACATGAATTACCACAATGTATCACTTTAATATCAACCATGCACAGCAATCTGAGCATATATAAGGAATTGGTGACATGAGAATAGCTGCTGAGTGCAAGTGCAAGTGATTAGTTTGATGTTCCATCGTTTGACAGGAGTATTATGATGTGACGGTGGTTTTTAAAACATCAGATGCAGCTGACTGATATGGCTGATTGAGACAACAATGGAAGATAAGCAAACAATGAGATTGGAGAGTTAATGTTAGCAGTAAATGTAGGAATACTATTTGACAAGCAGTAGGTCACTGTTGCAGTTTGTTTCTATTGTGTATCTTTATTAAGCTTATTAATGAGCTATAAAGTGTGTATAACTTAATTATGAACTACTTTATGAGGAAAATTGTGAAATGGTCCAGAAAACGTATAAGATATCTACTGCACACGACCCTCTGGAGTATTCAGTTCCAATATTTCAACAACTTCTTTCAACGTTTGAGTAAAAGCAGTTGATGCAGCTGACAGACAGTCTTGTCTTATAACTCAAACCGGACTACCACTGGGCTGTGAGTGGGAAGTGGACCAATATAGCCTCCCTCTGCTCTACATCTTAGCAACAATACTTTTTGATGAGCAGATGTGATTCTCAACACACAGGGGAATATTATACATGCTGACCCAGAAACAGAATACTCAGTTCTTTTCAAAGGGAGCTTCAGTTCTATTTGCAGGTAAGCGGATGTAAATGCAGTCATACTAACACCAAGTCTAACTTTAGCAGCAAACCAAAACACACACACTTTTGGTTGTGAGCCATCATCAATAAAACCAGCTTTGCGTAGGTAGAACCTCAGCCAGAAAAAACTATGAACTTTTATTTCTGATTACAGTGGTCAACTTAACCGCAGAAAAAATAAACAGGAAACAACAATAGAAATGTGATGTTCTGTTCTTCTTAATGGATCAAAGTGTTCTATCACAACATTTTCTATTTTCAGCACATGGAATTTACTTTAATACACAAACAAGTCTGCTAACCATCTATCCTGAATCCGAAAACAGAGACAGTCAGCGCTGGACTTGCCAGGCCCTGGGCAGGGCTCAGTCTTCAGAGAGCCAAACAACAATCTCCCAGTAGACCCACGGAGACCCAGACATAGACCTTTTTCTAAACACATTTCTAAAGACATGTAGGAGCACTCCCTGGACAACTAGTGAACCGATTCCTGTCATATATTTGTTCTGACCTAAACCCAATTGAACAAGGACGTATTGTTAGGAAGCCATAACTCTTAACACCAAATACAGCCTCACGGGTGAAGCCTGCAGCTGACGCTTTTAATATTAGACATGACTTCAATCCCTTCAGCGAGAATTTCCTAGACGCGGCTCAGCCATGATATGTTTTTACTTCTGCTCCCAGTCGACAGGTTTGTTCCTTTTCTTTCCCCAGCTGTGAACATGTTTTCTCATGCTGCCATCTCCTAATAAAGCAGCCTGGGTCTCAGGCGAGGACAGAAATAAAGATAACCTGACTGAGCCTGTTTTCTCCATGGAGGTCTTCTTACGTGGGGGGCTTCCAGCTCCAGTCTGGGGCCTTTGTGTTGGCACCTTGCCGGCCGTGGGGTTTCACTCAGCTGATGATAGCATAGCCTCCAGTCAAACCTGGGTGAGGGCCAAGCTGTAAGAGGGTCCAGATGGTTGGACAGCCCCCTGGCCTGCTGAGATACACTGACTTGTTTAACATAGGCACGTTAGACTGGACCTGTTACTTTCTGGCAGATTAAAAGTATTTACTCTTTTAATTTGGAGTAACTGCAGCTCCATGTTAAGTGTAATTTACACCTTAGTAAGTGTGTCTTTAGCTTGGACTTGAGAAAGAAGGGAAGGAAGCTTTGTAGTGAGCGGGAGGGAAGGAGATCTAATTAGGAGGCTGCTGAGGCCAATCAGCTTGTTGTGTAATCGACTGGGTTAAATGTGTTTTGCGTGTGTGTAAGGGGGATAATTAGCCGAGGACACACAGGGAAAACAGTAAACACACCAAATGTGGATGGATGGATGGATGGATGGATGGATGGATGGATGGATGGATGGATGGATGGATGGATGGATGGGTGGATGGGTGGATGGATGGATGGATGGATGGATGGATGGATGGATGGATGGATGGATGGATGGATGGATGGATGGATGGATGGACAGAAATGCCTGTTTGTTGTGTGGGGTTTGACCTCCCTAGTAAAACTTAGATAACTCTTCCTAAAAAAGCTCCAACTCCAACCTGTTATTTTAGCTTCCAACAACAAAAACAGTGGTCATAAATAGAAAACTGTAACATGACATGCAAGGCGTCAAACTGGTGGCCTATAAGGTAAAGTCATTCCTGTTTTGAGCTGGGCCCCTTATCAAATGTAAGTCAATGATGACACTATAAAACGTTGGCACAGTTTTTCTTTGCAGCCCACGTACAGGTTTGAGACAGAAATAACTCGTGTTTAAAGTGGTCCATTATTCAGTCACAGCCACTGTCTTCTACTTTTAATTACCTGGCAGTTGGGATATCCAATACTGCTGTGGTCAAATAAAAGAAGAAGCTGTTCCACCCATAATTAAGGGCTTGTGTCAAAAAGAGAGCCAAGTGCTAAGTGCTGGTAATTTCCACGCGAGGATCAAGCAAACACCACATGATGAACATGACCATAGGGCAATAACACCCTAGGAAAACTTTCATAGGGCAATTCCACTTGACAGGACAGTCATTAGTAGCCATTAAGTGTGTTATTTTTCAGTCTGTCTGCATAGAATTGTAAAGCCTCTCTGTCTGCAGTTTACTATTGGAGAGCGCTCATACATACTATACTGTTGGCTACTGTAATGACAGTATGCTATATTCAACAGAGGAATAAAATAGTGAATTTTATGACTGTTTGTGATATAATACTAAGTCAGTTTTAATAAGCCTTTTCATATGAAAAATATGTGTTTTGTCATTGTTGTTGGTGATGTTTTTACTTACGTTTTATGCAGCGGTTGGTTCCTGGAGCCAAAGCCCAGCCAGAGCAGCACTGCTGACCTCCACAGACGTTAGGCCTGAACACAGGAAGATATGCAACATCTTATGGTGAATTAATAGCGACAGAGCTTCCTCAAACAATAGTCGCCTTAGCAATAACAGTGAAGGTGAAGTGACTCAAATGTTCTGACTGCAAAGACTATCATATCTTCAGATCATTTTGAGTTGGTTGTGCTATTGATATGACCACCAATGAGATTACACTATAATTGCATTTTATTTGAAACAAAATTTCAGGGCAAGTCATGAAACTTTATCTGAGATTGGACCCACACGCCCCTCACTCTGTTATGTGAGATTCCAAAGTGAAAATAAATACTAAGTTATCTGAGCCTTGAAGGGATTATCTGAGACACACGGGACATGAAAAGCACCCTGCATCTTCTATAAATCACGGCGCAAATGAGAGATGACAAGTTTTAAACTGTTATAACTGGATTCTTTGCACTCTTTAATCCGCACTTGCAGCGCAGGCCAATTTTGCAGAGAGATAGATGAAAAGGCACTAGACCGCAAGAGCAACTCGAGGGCAACAGTCAACGCTCTGGCATGGAACGGTGCCCCATCATCTTTCACAAGATATTACAGTAAGTGGATGTCTGACTCATGGTGATTTGAGAAGATAACGGGGATCGACCCGTTGACCCCAGACGGCTTGTACTCATTAGATTCTGCAAGTGTTACTGAGGCATCACAGGAATAACATGCAGTTGTTTGGGCCATCTGGCAGGCTTGGCTTTGTCATAAATCAAACACATCAGACCAGGCCCATGCCAGAGACATCAGTCATCACATTCAAATTCCATCAAGGGATGTATGTAACTGTAACTTTATACAACGTAATTAGTATCATGCCCCAGGTTAAAAAACAGATAAGACCATGTTCACACCTTGTTATATTTTTATTTTAATTCAAATGTGAGGAGGTATAGTATTATTTCACAGCTGAACTATCTGAATCAGTCAAAAAGTCTGACAGGTGCACTGAAAACAGAAGTGAGTCATACTGAGTTAATTTGAATGTAAAGGAAAGTGAAGTGAACACCGCACTGCCAGTGCCGCAGGGTACAGTAAATGAGTAAGCTGAGTGGGAATTCCAAAAGGAAATGTGTCATGAATACACTTTCTCTAACAAGCAGCAGATGATTCATCTGAAGGTAATGAATCAAAGTGTTAAAATCACCATGCAGACTACTATAAAGTAATGTTACCGCAAATTTATGTAATGCCACCTTTAAAACTTAAAGACTTCTTTTCACTGAATGCGGGAATATGTTATTTTTGGCAATGTCAAGCAAGGCATTTGCCCTGTACTGCAATAAAGCATGTTGGATCTTAACTTACAGGCAGCTATTTTCTTTATGCTTCAAATAGACAACAGCTCAATTCAGCCATGCATCGGTGCAGATGTCTGAGTGACGGATATGTTCAGAAATGTTGTTTTTAATGTGTGATGGATAATGGCCTGTTGATGATGTAGCCTATAAAACAGCACCTCCATCTGACAGACTCAACAAGAGCCAGAAATGAATACTGGACATCGGCCTCGTCTATCACTTCACTTCAGGGTTGAGCAGTGAGTGGTTTCTCACTTCTGCAGCACAAAGACATCTTAAAAAAGGAAAGCATCAATCACAAGCAGCTCATAACCTATAACAACGGGGCCATTAGTCTTTTTTAATCAAAGGCGAAGCTTTAAAGCAGGTGAGCAGATGGTAAAGCATTTGCTGAATCCTCCTGCTGCTTGTAAAGTGCCCATAAATTGACCATATAAATGATCCTCTTCCTAAAGGCAAGATACTTTTTAATGACACATAAAAAAGATATTTCATTTATATCTTAGTGTGTTTGAAGGTGAGCCTTGCAAATCCCTCCTGATTATTATGTAAACACCCTCCCATCGAGTGATTATCATGCTTTGTCCGTATGGAACAAACAAGACTGGATGCACGAGGGTTCATTTAACAAAAAGAATAGAAGTTTAATATGGAAACAACCCATCATCCTGTTTGGTGTTATACAGAGACAAAAAGAGAGGGATTTGCTGCACGGAGAGAGGGCCATCGCAAAAACAGGTGTTTCTGATCATGGAGTAAATTCACAAATGTTCACCAGCCAAGACTCCGGTAGAGCCACTACAATACATGGCCACAGGCAACAATGTGTATCCACAAAACTGAGGCACACACACACTCTGATGTAGTCTGTGGGCATTCTCCTACTACAATGTAAATATATTGTAATGTGTAGTAATGGGAGGAAATTGTGATAATGCAGTGCTACATTACTGACCGAGTCTCAAAACAGTTCAAATACAGTTCAGCCATTCATTGCTGCTCATTAGAATATTCCTATTGAGATTGTAATCAGCCCAGTGTTTAACCTCAGCAATTATTCTATGTCCTGCCATGACCCTGACGACAAAATGCCTGCCTTATGATAACTCCTATTTAGCTGAAGTACAGAGTTCTCGTGCCATTAGGTGCATTAAGTCGCTTTATATTTATTAGGCAACACTTTGTAGTCATTTTCTGTGGTTTCTGAAGTTACATCATCTCTTGGTTTGCCTTACAGGAAGAAACATTCCTCTAAAGTGGGCCACCACCACTTTACAGTAAACCACATGGACTGATGTACTGTAAAATAGGTCACACAGATTAGTTTATAAGTATTCTCCGGTAGTGAACTGACATGGATTGAAAAGTTTGTTTAAGACAAGTAAAGCATTTTTATGGTAGACTGTGGAGTTCTTGGCTGCAGCTCTTACCCAACAAGTCTCCTTGTGCTGGCAGAACTTTGCTTGCTGCTTTGCCTGCGGTTCACTCTGGTTCTGTGCTGTGGGGAGTTCTGGCTGACCGGGTGTCTGGCGGTGCGCAGCGCACCCTCCCGAGGCGCAGGACCGGGGTCTTCCCGGGGGTTGTCTGCAGCGTGAGTCGGTGTTGTTTTACGTGCATGACCGTCAGCCCGTAGGGACTTTGCGACCCTTGGAACGCGGATCAGAGTTTTAGGCTCACTGTGAAAGGTCCCATGGGGAGATTCCGCCGACGGTGTGGAGGATGCACCATCCTCTGGTCCCCTTGGCGAATGACCTTGACTTCTTACCGGGGACTGCTGCTGGTTCCAACCCGGCCGACCTGCGTCTGCCCCCTCTTTGCGTTCACCTGTTGTGTCCTTGTGACTCTCACCAGTCCTCTGCAGTGCAAAAACCAGAACAACTAAAACAGCAAATCCTGCACGGTTCATTTTGAGGGGTTGAAGTTTCAAAACTACCGCGTAAAAAGGCGCACCGCGCAACAGCTTTAATGAGAGCCACTAATATGTGAGGAAATTAAAAAATAATAATAATAATCTGCGACTAGTTCAATAAGACTGCATCCTCTCCCAGGAATGGAAAAATCCTGGATATCTCTTCATAATGCCCAGGTAAGAAATATACAGAATACCTTCAGGTTAACAAGTCAGCACCTCACTACAGTCCAAAAGTGAGAAGCTCACAGGTTTACTTCTTCCAGCGCTGAAAAAATGTTATTTCAAGCAAACATTATTCCATCTGTTTTAGTTTATGTTAAACATGAAAAGAGGCACAGAGAGAGCTGCTCGTTGGCTCCAGGGCTGCTGAAGCTGTACTCCTACTCCAAGTGAGAGGACTCGAGTTTGAATCGTGCTCCCATGAATATCACCACCTCCTTGGATCTGAAGTCACCGGGAATTTTTGTAGGGATTGCATGCGCTTTGCAAGAAGAAACTCCCCCTTGTCTGCTGTATTGTTGCTTCCACTCACTGCGCCGCTCGCTCCATATGCCCACACGCACTTTCTCTGCCAAGTTACATCATGTTACTGTGCGTCTTTTCTGTGCTCCTTTTGAGCAGGGCTAAAGGAATTACAATGAAAGCAGCTGCGTGAATCGTTGCTCTCATTCTAAATTTAAGTGGACAAGAGAATTAAAAGATTCCAAAAAGCGCTGATTGTTGGAGCCTGAAGTGATTTTTTTTAACTTTAATTATTTAAGTTAATGCAGCCTGTTGTGGGGGAAAAGAAGTAGTTTTGGCTACATGTTTGAACCAAAATATGAACCACTTTATATGTAATCCCTGCATTTAGACTTGTTTAGATTACAAGACTTTAAATTGTACAATATTACATGTGTACCAACAGGATCTCCAAACAGCAGTGAAATGTATGGGGACGCTCACAGTTCAAACTCAATCTGAAACCTTGGAAAACTGGTTGGGTTATGTAACAGATCCCATTCATCTGCCTCTCTCATCCATGCTGCATCATCACTTTCCCTATGACTGTCTGGAAACAACACATTTCTCTTCTCCCTTAAGATCTTAAACAACCCAAAGCGTGTTGGCTCCCTCTCCTCATTCAATCCACAAAGATGTACGCCTGTCTCTCTCATGAGTGGGTCCTGAGCTCTACTACCACTCTCAGGACTGCCATCCAAAACACACAGCAAAGGAGAGGAGGACTAGAAGTCAGCTCATTCATTCTCCTTCCCACTGTAACTGAAATATACAAACTTCTCAGTACAGAGGTTTCACCAGGACAAATATTATTGACTGAACACTTTTCAGAGAAAGATTCTGCCGCCTGAACACTTCTGTTACTTATCTGTTAAATCAGCGAGGTAATATGTCATGTCTGTTGACGGAGGTGGAGTGTCATGGCAAGTTGCAGCTCATCTTCCAACTGTTTCCAACCCATGAGAAATCTAATTAGAGAAGGAGGTTGCAGTTGTCTTATGACTGTCCAGCTGTCTCACCCCACCCCCAGGCAGGATGGCTTCAGTGTGTCCATGGCTGCACAGAAAAAGACCATGGCCAGTTGACCCCAGCATCCTTGAGGGTGGCAGGGACATGTACAGACAGGTCAGTGAGATGCTATCGGACAAGAGGCGAGCAGCGGCCTGCAACAGCCTCACTCACTTCACTCCTTTAACTGTTTCTGCATCCTGTTTCCACACGATCTGTGGAACCATGTTATGAAAGTGGGCCTTAACGTGGCCCAGTTTGACACAATTTGCAGCATCTGGAGGAACTCTAGAATAAATACCAGGAGGATGTCTCTGGCTATGACCGACGCTTCTACACAAAGAGTTCTTTGAAAACTCTGGCATGACAACCAAGCCACTCCTATCATCTTTCAAATGCAGAGCAGAATTATAACTGCATTACACTACACAGTTTCTTACAAAGCACAGGGTAGTAGTAACAAAAACAAAGTCCAAGTCTTGTAATTAGTCTGACGCAAACAACTTGTGTGTGTGTGCATTTGATTGAGAAAGCTCAAGATGGATTTGGTTTCTTTCCAAACTACTAAGTGCTGTTAATTGTGGCATTTTCCACATATATTCGGTCATTTACATTTTAAGGATGGAGGATAACCTTCTGATGCCTCCTAATGAATAATTAGAGAGGGGCATACAACTATTTATCTGGGAGCTTGACCCAAGAGAGACACATTTGCATCCACATAGTTGCAGGGTCCAATGAAGACATCATCACTGTTGAACGAGTCGAGGGTCAGAGTTCAAGTGTACCCATTAGAAAGCCAAACAGTATCATTACACTCAGAATGTAGGGCTTTCATTATAAGCAAGTGTTAGCAGTGTATTCTTAGCCTCGGCTCCAGAATTTTAAGTGATCCATGTGAATTGGTCTCTGTGATGACTTTCAATGGACTGCACCAATAAGAAACGTCAATCTCTTCATTAGCTACCTTTTACCGCATCAAAGCCTTCAGCTCTCCTTCCTCTTGCCCAGCAGCTAACATAATACTGACATTGTTCAGACTGGGCAGCAGGCTGAACCTGGGGAAAACGTGGAAAAAGGAGGTTCGTTTGGCACAGAGGGGCTTCGTAAAAGCTGGAATTATGTGCTATATTAATGTAGTTTTTTTGTTTTTCATTGAACATGACAGCCTTTCCCTGGAACATATATTACAAAAGACCTCCATGGTACTTGTACAGGTCGAGCAGTGTACATTAAACAGGCATTCGTGCAACAAGAGGAAACAGTTGAAGATAGAGCAGGATAAATGTAATGTGCTTAGGCCAAGGACTACAGGGTCTTTCCCAGATTGTATGAATGAGGTGCTGTCAGCTGGGTAATAGAAGTAGGTCACATGGGTGTTATTTACAACAGTCACTTCCACTTCGCCTTTCATGATATTCATACTTTTTTATGTGGGTGTTGCAAGTGCTGGCTTAAAAAAACTAAGATTTTTGTTTGTTTGTGCTTCAAAGTTTTACATGCAAACCTTCCACATCATTTTTATACATTGCCTGAGACAAAGGGGAAATCTCTCATCAAGGCATTCAAATAATGGAATGATCCAGAAATATGTTAATGTTAGACAGACTTTACTATTGGCAATGACCTCATGCATTTCATAGCAATGGCAAGACATTCATCCTGCAATACTTTACAGCTGAATGATCAGCTCAGTCATTTATGGGTGTGAGTTGTTAACAAAAGCTTTAAGCACTCAGCTCATGCAAAACGACATCAGTGCTAAAAGAAATCTGCAAGGAAACTGATACAGTCATTAGATCAAGTACCTCACTTTTGCAAAAGACCTGTGGATCATATGTTGCCGCAAGTGTGTGATATAGATGAATTCCTTTAACAACTATAACCAGCTGTGTGACAACTACATCAAATGAAGTCAGAAATTATGTTTAAGGCCCTTCTGTACAAATAAAATAGACAAAAATCCTATTTTTGTAACTTAAGTATTGTTTATGCACTGGGACAATGATATTATCAGCATGGTACTGTGAGGTTTCTCAAGGTTGAGTCAAAGACTGTGTATAGAACTGAACAACACAACACCATTTCCTCCTTCTATGCAAAAGTAAAGCCAAAATACCACAGCCATGGGAGCTGCCATCTTATATCTGTCAGCCAACTGCTGGCTTCACCTCCTTCTACATATCTGACAGCGGTTTTACAACATATTGTCATTATAGCCACCAGTCAACCTCATTAAAAAAGATGACTACTGGGACACAAGTCAGCAAGACAAAACCAGCCTTAAAAAACAGAGATCAGCTTTAGGAAATGTTTACTGGACTGACACACCTCCTGTTGTCTAACAAGGATGTTCCAGCCACCAGTGCACATTTGAAGCTTTTGGCCTTGCTTACAGGGAGCTGTGGTGGCATCCATTACTGTCTATGGGTTGATTGGATAGTTTTATGTCTTACAGGAGCCACGGTTTATAGGCAGAATTCAGAAGCCCCCTTGTCTTGCTCCAGATGTTTAAGGTTAGCAAACAGAGGCTTGGGGAGCAAATTTGTGTGTCTGCTACATGTCCAGTCATCTACAGGCCGCATGGAGCTGGTGTGGTAGATACTATTGTCTTGCTTTCCAAACTCATGTAAGTGAATGCAAATATGCAAACAGTTAACGCAATGTTGTCACTGATTAGCTACTTTGAGTTGATTAGCTAACAGAGCCGAATTTGTTGCTGGTGTAGGTACAAAGGTTAAAACAATGCACACACAAGAAACAGAGGGGAGAAGAGTCTTAGAATTCATTACAATTTATGGTTCTAGTTTATCACATAAAAAATGATATTATCAACGACAGTCTCGGTGGGCTGGTGAAATATGCACTGGCTAATGTTTTCACTCTGGTCAGTTGTGTAAATGTTTCCTAAATCCTCCACATCAGCCTTGAATTTTGTGGTGTAGCCCTTCTGTCTGTTGAAGCTTGATTTAAAAGTGTCTCCTATGAACAATACAGGGAATGATGTCACGCTCCCGCATGATAAATGTCACTGGATCAGATTCAAGGGTGGATGGTGCTGGTAGCCGGTTAGGTCAAATAATAAGTTGCTGTAACTCTCCAGAAAACATACATTTTCTAAAGATGCAAGATCTTCTGCTCATCGGCCATGTGGGTCCTAAATCATTCAGATATATGTTTAATCAATCAGTCTAAAATGTTGGCAGTAATGTCTAATTTAGCATGGGAGAGTGATTATGTTTTGTGCAACATGGGCAAAGTTTGGATTGTTAGGCAAAAGAAAAAGAAAGAATTTAAACAAGAGGTTAAACTGTGTCATTTATCATATAGTCCTAGCTTCTACACTCTAGTTTTCTCTTCCTTCCCTCTGATTTTCCTGGCCCTTCACCCTGGGCTCAGTTGCGTCTCCATCTGCTGGCCGGGCCCCAGGGGCTCCTCCTCTGCTTCTCCTGGCTGTGACCTGGTCACAAGGCCCACAAGGCATCTGGCATCATCTGGCATGATGTCCTGAAGGGGTGATAGATGGCCACGTGCTTCACAGCTTCAGTCCGTCTTCACATTGTTTGACACTGTCTCCACCATCCGACCACGGAAAATCAAGGTCAAGCATTTTCCACATTAGCAGCTTTACCAGGAGGATAGAAATGGATATCTGCTGCAATTACCCTCCACCCCTCAAAACAGAAAAAAACTGTTCCACATGCTTATCTCCCAGGAGTGCAGCATTATTAGATGATGGCTTTATTCAACACAGTTTCATAACAGACAATATCATTGATGCACAAGCAATATTAGACGGGATATTTCAGAAATTGGGGGAAAGGTGAGACGGGCACCCCTGAGTTCATGACAACTGTCTGGCACCGAACACCAACGAGTTTATAGTAGTTAACCATTGAAATCCAGTGTGTGTCATTTCCAGACATGCAATTTATGCGTCAAAAATGAAAAGGAAAAACTGATGTAAAATAATAATAATAATAATAAATTGTCTTTCTGGTGATATAATGTAAAACAACATGCCCAGCTTTTCACTAAGATTGAAAGGCTACTTTAGAGATTTCCTCTTTTTACATTTAACTTTAATGAGTGTCATTCTGATGTAATAAAACAGGTTTTATTTTTGTACCAGGACCCTTTAACATGCAGTTCATACTTACAGAGGAGCAGTTACTCTCTACTCCCCTTTGCTCTTGTAATTACCTCCGGATGGTCTTTCCTTTTTCAGCTAAATTATCTATAATCCTAATAATGTTCTATGTAAACACCTATATGTCAAACACCCAAATATTTGTCTCAGTTCTTGATCTATGTGCAGTTTGACTACTATTATTTTCTCCTGTGAAACTTGCTGCATGCTCTCGAGACCCACAGGCTTATTTTAGGGCTTCTAGAGTAAACAGTTGTGGCAAAATGTTAACAACGCACACACTCAGACACTGTGAATGTCTGACCCATAAGCCGCCCACTTAACAGGCAGTGACTGCACGCAGGATAAAGGAAAGATTTACAAAAAAGGTCAGTTGTTTTGATATTAGACTGCAGCCTGTTGAGTAACACAGGTTTAGTTCTGTTTACTTTCACTGCTGGGAATGAATGATGCATAAACCCCATTTGGTGGTTGACTCACTGATGACACGTGCCTTCCAGCCTGAGACAACACACCGGCTTGGTATGGTGCTGTGGTTTGGGTCAAAATAACTGTTAGTTGTGTTTTCAAGCAGTGATCTGTCTGTACGTAAGGTGCATGTAGTGTTCATGTTTGATAACTGCTGATGCTGTTGGTTGGGCCTCACGCTTGGTTAAGCTGTGAGCAGAGAATCATGTGCTCTCTTCAGCAACAGTTAGGTGAATGAAAAATCTTCTTCACTGCCCCCAATTAACTGTGAAGGTCGAGTGCCAGAAAGTTATGATGCGATTTAACCCCCTGCATGAGGTCAATTTGACCTGAATAGCTTCCTATTAAGCATGATAAATTTGTTATTTTTCAATCCATTAAACCTTTTCCCCATAGTCCATTTAGTCAGAAAAAACTTGCTGTGGCCCGCTTTAACCTAAGTTGTGTTCACAGTGAGAAAGCTTCGAGGAGAAAGGGAATGACAACAATTAGCGGAGATAACTTCAAAGTGTTATCTGCCACAGCCCTCTGCTAATTATCAGTCGCCAGTGTTGGGTGGGGATCCCTCCAGCGCGAGGGTCAAGAGGGTGACATCAACAGCAGCGTATAACGGGGACTGAACTTCAGGTCAGGGTGTAGAACATCCATCAATGAAACACGTTGTTACCACTCCGTAGGAAGAGAAGAACAGACGTGAGAATCAGGGAGGAGGCCTCACTGACTGCACTGATCTGTCTGGGTAGAGCCCCTGGGCTGATTCAAACCGAGGACTCTGACAGAAAAATGCCCTATTCATCATGGCTTTAAGTGGAATGCCTTTGAAAAGCTTGTCTTATTCTTATTTTGATTCTAAGCCCAAATACTAGATAGATAGATAGATAGATAGATAGATAGATAGATAGATAGATAGATAGATAGATAGATAGACAGATAGATAGAT
>JAQQZY010001531.1:0-13582 GCA_030068375.1 Ostorhinchus rueppellii | reverse complement strand
GATGTCATAGGAGACCATACCCTTAAGCAGTGTCTGTAAGTTCATGAACATCCATTAGTAATCACCTGAAATATTGAAGATCAAACTTTTATGCTCCATTTACCGCAATGTTGACGAAAATTTCAAAGTGATCCAGAATGCAGGATTTCTTCAGGATCTTCCTTCTGCCATTTCCAACAGTTCCTGAAAATTTCATCAAAATCTGTTCACAACTTTTTGAGTTATGTTGCTAACAAACAAAGTCGGTAACAAACAAACACACAGTAAAACATAACCTCCTTGGCGGAGGTAAATATAAAACACAATAAAGTCATATAATAGTTTTGGAGCCAGTTGTCTTACTGAAGCTTTGGGAACATATACATATATATATATATATTCAAAATGAGTTTATTTGAGAAGATAATGAAAAATGTTATGTTGATGAAAGTTTCATTTATTAATTAATTACCACTTAATTTATTTTTATTATCAGTGACAGGGGGCAGTGGAAGACAATTTTTTCAATCAATAATACTGAAGTCTATTTCAGGGGGTAGTCCACTCTAAAAAGATGGAGAACCGCTGAGTTAGGGTAAGGGTTTGATGGGTTACAGTTTTATGAACGTGATTGATACAGTTTTGTTAATGTGAATGATACAGTTTTATCAATGGGGTTGATACAGTTTTATGAATGTGATTGATAGTTTTATGAGTGTTATTGAAAACTCCCTACAGTGTGGCCTGTAGAAGGGTGTTGGGGAGGAACCGCCTGCCCGAACTGAACCCAAGCAGTGTGCAGTTATTGGACTTCTGTGTGAGTCACAGTTTGGCCATAACTAACACCATGTTCAAACATAAGAAGGCCCATCGGTGCACATGGCACCAGGACATCCTACTGTAGGCCACTGGTCAATGATCAACTTTGTAGTCGTGTCATCAGACCTGAGGCCATACGCGTTGGACACTTGGGTGAAGAGTGGTGCAGACCTGTCAACCAACCACTACCTGGTGGTGAGCTGGATCAGGTGGTAGGGGAAGATGCCGCGCATATCTGGTAGGCCCAAATGAGTAGAGTGGGTGTGCTAGGAACACCTGGTGGAAGAGCCTGTCAGACAGATCTTCAACTTGTACCTCTGGCAGAGCTTCAACCACGTCCTAGGGGTGGAGGGAAATGGGCTGTGTTCCACTCTGCCATTGCTGAGGTGGCTGTGGGTAGCTGGGGCCAGTCATAGCAGTAACCCCAGAACCTGCTGGTGGACACCAGAGGTGAGGGGAGCCATCAGGCTGAAGGAGGAGGCCTACAGGGTGCAGCTGTTGCAGTCACCAAAAAACTCAGGTGTGGGAGATGTTCAGTGAGGCCAGAGGCCATGGAGGAAGTCTACTGATCGGCTCCAAAGTAATTCTGGCAGACTTGTCTGGTGCCCCAAGGGGGGAAGGCAATGGAAGGATTACTTTGAGGAGCTTCTCAATCCCACCAACATGCATTCTGGGGAGGAAATGGAGCTGGGGGATCAGGAGGTGGATGGACCAATCACCGGAGCCCCCCCCCCCCGGTGGCAGAGCCCCAGGGGTTGATGAGGTCTGTCCTGGGTACCTCAAGGCTCTAGATGTTGTACGACTGTTGTGGTTGGCACGTCTCTACAACATTGTGTGGACATCAGGTACTGACGCCTTTGGAGTGGCAGACCTGGGTGGTGGTCCCTATCTTTAAGAAGGGGGACTAGAAAGTGTGTTCCAGCTACAGTGGGATTACACTCCTCAGCCTCCCTGGTAATGTCTACACAAGGGTACTGGAGAAGAGGGTACGGTCAGTAGTTGAACCTCAGATGGAGGAGGAGCAATGTGGTTTTCGCTCCGGACATGGAACTGTGGACCAGCTCTATACCATTGCTAGGGTGCTGGAGGGAGCATGGGAGTTTGTCCATCCAGTCTACATGTGTTTTGTGGACCTTGAGAAGGCTTACAGCTGTGTCCCCAGGTGCATCTTGTGGGGTGTACTCCAGAAGTATGGGGTGGATGATCCCTTGTTAGTGGCCATTGAGTCCCTGTACCGAAGAAGTCCGAGTCTGGTCCCTGTAGCCAATAATAAGTCTGACTTTTTCCTGGTGAGGGTTTGACTCGGCCAGGGCTACCCTTTGTCACTGGTTCTGTTCATAATTTTTATGGACAGAATTTCTAGGCGCAGCCAGGTGGCGGAGGGGGTCAAGTTCAGTGGCAGGAAGATCTCGTTGGTTCATGGCTGAGTGTGAAGCGGCTGGGATGAAGATCAGCACCTCCAAGGCTGAGGCCATAGTCTTCAGCTGGAACATGGTTGTGTGCCCACTCAGGGTCAGGGAGGTAGTCCTGCCTCAGGTGGAGGAGTTCAAGTGTCTCAGGATCTTATTCACGAGTGAGGGTAGAATGGGGCAGGAGGTCGACAGGTGGATTGGGGCAGCGTGTGCAGTAATGTGGACACGAAATCAGTCCGTTGTGGTTCAGAGGGAGCTGAAAAATGTAGCTCTCGATTCACCGGTTGACCTGCATTTCAACTCTCACCTATGGTCATGAGCTCTGGGTAATGACCCAAAGAATGAGGTTGTGGATACAAGTAGCCGAAATGATTTTCCTTCACAGAGTGGGCGGGCTCAGCCCTACAGATAGGGGGAGCAGCTCAGACATCTGGGAGGGACTCTGAGTAGAGCCGCTGCTCCTTCATGTCGAGAGGAACCAGTGAAGGTTGTTCCCTGGGGAGGTGTTCTGGGCATGTCTGTCTGGGAGGAGACCTTGGGGCCAACTTGAGACATGCTGGAGGGATTATATCATTGCACGGCACTGGCCTGGTAACGTCTCGGGATTCCCCCGGAAGAGCTGGTGGAAGTGGCTGGGGAGAGAGCTGTGTGGGCTTCATTGCTGCCCCTGCGACCTGGATAAGAAGATGAGTACGAGCATAAATTTTATGACTGTGACTGATACAGTTTTATGACTGATTGATACAGATTAATGAATGTGATCAATACAGATTAATGAATGTGACTGATAGTTTTATACAATAACCTACTTCCACCCTACATACAGGAACTGTTTTCAGTCAGACAGTCACAGTACAACCTTGGGGGAACCTGTATGTTCAACAAATCAAAGGCAAGAACCAACACAAAAGACAAATGTATATCTGTAACTGGAGTAAAATTATGGAACAATCTGGATAAAGAATTAAAAACATGTACATCAGTGACTACATTTAAAAGGTTGTTTAAAACGGAGGTGTTCAATAAATATAAAATATTAGGATAAAATAAGACAATTGTCAGTTTCAGTCTAAGATTTTGCTTAGATTGTTTTGTTTATATTATGGTTTAAAGCTGCACCATCTTGTTATCCTGTTCTGTTTCTGCAATTTTCTTTTTTGTAAACAGGGTAGGCATAAATAAGCAGTCGCTTCAGCCTACACCTTTTCACCCATGTTCGATATGGTCGATATGTATGCATTATGTTGTTATATGGACAAATAAACTACTACTACTACTAAATGTGATTGATATACTTTAAACAATGATTTATACATTTTTATGACTGTGATATAGTTTTACGAACATGATAGATACAGTTTATGAATGTGACTGATAAATATAGGAATGGGATTAATTGTTTTCTGAATAGTTTTCTGAATGTGATTGATGGTTATATGAATGTTATTGATAGTTTTATGAATGTGATTGATTCAGTTTGATGAGTAATAGTTTTTAAAATGTAATTGATATAATTAATGAATGTGATTGATACAGTTTAGGAATTTGATCGTTTTATGAATGTGATTGATATACTTTAATGAATGATTGATACAGTTTTATGACTGATATTGTTTTATGAATGTGATTGATACAGTGTATGACTGTGTTTGATAAAGTTTATGTAGATTGACTGATAGTTTCACAAATGTCATGGATAGTTTTATGTGTGATTGATACAGTTTATGAATGTGAGGTTTGACACACAAACACACCTCTGTCTGTGTTTGTACATGTGAGGGACCACAGACCTTCCGTCCTGTAGGTTTTTACTGCCACCTGCTGGTAACCATAGGTATGACATCACATCCCACACACTTAGGATCTTTTCTAACATGATGGCATGGTGACAACCAACATCCCAACAAAAAAGTCACATCCTCAACAATTTTAGACAAACAACAAAGTGGCAAAGTAACGTTAGATGAGCAGCGCAGGACTGGGTGTGAACACAAACTAGAAAATGTGTGTGACTGTTCTTCTGTAAAGTGACTGGTTGTTGTCCTGATGACATCTGCTGCCACCTCGTGGGCTGAACCATTACTGCAGCCCCCAGGTTCTATGGACTCTTGAACAGGGTGTTCTTCCACTGTTCATCTTTTATTTGTTTTATTTGGCTGTCCTATAACAGCAGTGTGTGTCTTTGACAGAACATCCACGCTTATGAGGACACTGTGGACATGTGCATGTCCCTCCTCCCAAACAGGACTGTCCTCTTGGAGCTCAGAGCAGTTCAACCCTCACCCAACAGACCCAGGACTTTGACTGGAACACATGGATGCCTTTTCAAATGGTCATTCATCTGTGTGAACTAAAAACTATTTCTAAAATCAGATCAGATATGACTTTATTGATTTCAATGTGGGGACATTTCACAGATAACAGTCATAACAAACAAGTGGAAAAGACCAGTAGAAAAAACACAAACGATAAAGGGGGAAAAAAAAGGTATTTATATAAATATATCCTTAACATTAAATATTATTTATACATAGTGGTTGCGCATGCACATGGTGTGAGTGTGTGTGTGTGTGTTTGGGGGGGTGTCTGAGGTTACTGACAACTGTTAGGTTGTGTTTCCACTCCGTGGAACCGGCTCGACTCAACCCTTTTGTGTTTTCATTATGTAAAAGAACCTGGAATCTGGTAACCAGTACTAGTTTTTTGGTATGTACTCGACTGAGAGTCCAAGAGAAACTAAAAGGTGACGTGTAAGTGCTGCAGACACTGAATGGTCAGAGGTGTCTGTGCGTCACAGTGTCATAAAAAAAACAAACAAAAAAAAAAACAGATGTGGACGCTGACAGTAAATATATCGGTAGGTGAATCCATGATGAACACCTGCAGAACCGCACCATAGACGTTCACACATTTCTATCCTTGAAGGGTGACGAGAAAAATTCAGTGTCAGCTTGACGGGACAACGCACAACGAACAAGTTTATGAGCAACTCTGAGCAGACAACACAGAAGTCAGATGCAGTGTCACTATGACGAGCAGGTACTGTGAGGTGGGTAGAATCCTGTAATGGACCCAGTCTAGAATAGAATCTGGTACCAGAGTTGGGCCAGTTCCATATAGTCCAGTGGTGTCCAACCATGGTCCCCCAGGGTCGGTATCCTGTATGTTCTACAGGATACCGTATGTTCATCCAGCTATGTTCATCCAGCTGTGCAGAAGCCAATAGGCTTCTGCACAGCTGGATGATCATGTGGATCAGGTGTGTTGGAAATACCATCTAGAACATGCAAGACCCTCCAGGATCATGGGTTGGATACCTCTGACATAGTGGAAACACAGCATTATAGAGTCTGATGACTGTGGGATGACTGGCCTGTGGTATCGCCCCTTCCACTGAGGGGGTGGGGCTAATAATTCAGTGTTTAATGGAAGCATGTAAATGGGTGCACAACCACACGATGCCCTGAACTTAAAGCAGCTCCTTTATTTTCTGTCTGTCATTACTGGACACACTGAGGAACCCAGGTGTGTCTGAGAACAGAAGGAACGTCCTCAGGGTGTCCACTGTGGAACAGCAGAAGGAACACCTGGGTTCCTCAGTATGTTGTTGTTGTTGAACCAACTTGGTGAATGTCATACGTGTCCTCCTTCTCCTTTTCTTCCTCCTCTTGTACCCATAGCCAGAAAGGATGGTTCAGTAACTGGGCCCAGTCTATCCTGAAGAACACACAATTTAAAAACACACAATGCAACAACACTCAACCAAAGCAGCTTCACCAAACTCTGAGTCTAAAACTAAACTGAGTTGATCTACTCTGATCTGAAACTCTGAGTTTCTGGTTCCAGAACAGCTGATCTGAGTTAGTTTGATCAACTCACAGTAGTTTCACTCGCTAAACATGTGCACCACAACTATAAAAAGACAGCATTAATGGAGCCCCGATTGGACGAGTCACCATGGCAATGGGGAAGCGGAGGGCTGCATTTTTCAACCATGTTAATGCACTCATAAGGAGACTTTGAACATGTTTTTAGAAAGAAGTGAAACAGAGAGACAGACGGTGTAGGAGAACCCTGGGTCAGTGTGTGTGTTCAAAGGGAGTCTTTTAAATCAATCATATTAACCCTAACCCTGTGAATATTTTTCATTTGGGTCCAGTCACACAGTGGTCAGAGCACTGGTCAGTGCAGTGGTCAGCGGCAGGCAGGTCCGTCCACTTCCACTGCACAGACTGACACATTGACACGGATGTTCAGTTGTCAGCACAGGTTCATTCTGTGGAATTCATGTGAGACTGGATCAGTTCATGTCCTCCTCATGTCTTCACAGTTACAAGGAAAAGACATTTACTAAATTCACCTGCTGAAAAAAATCCAACAAACCCACATAACAGACAACAAACCTGTCCAATAGTTGGACATGTTAGTTAGTTAGGAGGCAGATCTAGAACTGGAAATACTTGAGCACCAGTTAGAGGTGGGTGCATGGACACAGGTGCATGATGGGAATTATGGAACTATTGGAACATGAACTAAAGTAGCTCTGGTATTTGAACCAAATAAAGAAGAACTAATGGCATGTGTTTATGTCTTTGACTGATGTGGACATGATAGACGCTGCATCTGTGAAAGGATTCTGTCCTATAGTGTCTCTGACCGCTCTGTCCATCCTTCTGTACTGATTCTGTCCTATAGTGTCTCTGACTGGTGTGTTTGTAGATGATGAACTGTGACATGAAACGGTACCTCTTATAAACAGAACCATCTGCAAATGTTAGAACATCTATGGTCTGAGAACTATCTGAGAACCAGTATTGAATTCTTTGCAGTAAAGCTGCACCTTCATCCACAGGATCATTGTCCAAAGGACATGTTAGTGAAAAAAGTCTCCACCTACTGTGTCTATTAGACTTCTAATATAGGCCTACTGACAGATAAAAAAAAAAAAAAAAAAAAAATAGACAGCAGAACTACGTTAGGACAAAACTGACCTGATGACTGAATGAATGAGGAAATCAAATACTGTGTGGCTGAAAGTGGGCGGAGTCACAGAGAAACTCCAGGCTCATTGAGTAAAACCTGGGGTCCGTTTCAAAAAGCAGGTTCGTTGAAAACCCTGAGTTTTTTTAACCCTGAAATGAGGGAAACTCAGTGTTTATTGTTTCACAGACGGAGGTAACCTAAACTCTGTGTCAGTTACCATAGCAACAGACTCTATGAACCAAACCTGGTCAGGAGCAAGTTTTGCTCAATGAACCTCCAGTTTGTCTCTGACTCCACCCACTTCCAGCCATACACGGCATTTGAATTCCTCATTCATTCAGACAGCGGCGAGGTTTAACGTAACATAGTTCTGTCGTCTGTTATTATTTTTAAAAAATCTGTCTGTAGGCCTTTATTAGAAGAACATTAGACACATTAGGTGGAGACTTTTTTCACTAACATGTTCTTTTGAAACATGGATGAACGTGCACCTTTGCTGCAAAGAGAATTCATTGTGCGTAGGAGATGGTTCAGACCATAGATGCTCTAACATTTACACACATTATCTTTTTAAACGGTACCGTTTCTCATCACAATCCATCATCTACATAAACAACTGAATCTGTCCACACATTTACAACATTACCAACCATAGTCATGCTCTCACATCCAGCAGATATTATGTGTTGAACTGCATTTCTTTGCAAATGGGAGTTTTTTTGTATAATGTCAGAGATGCAGAGAATTTAAGTAAGACAAGTATATGAGGACGGACAGAGCAGTCAGAGACAAGAGGACAGGATCAGTACAGAGATGAAGGCACCATCATCACCACCACAGCAGTCAAATAAAGACATCAACACATTTCAATTGGTCTTCTTTATTTCATACAAATACATATATAAATAAGTATAATATAAATATAATAATGCACCAAATCATTAACATAATTCACCTGTGTCCATGCACCTCCTCTAACTGGTTCTTCAGTATTTCCAGTTCTAAATCTGCCTCCTAATCTGACCATCCAAATATTGCATTTGTTTGTTGGTTATTTGTATTTTTTTTTTTTCAGCAGGTGAATTTAGTAAATGTCTTTTCCTGGTAACTGTGAAGACATGAGGAGGACATTAAATGATCCAGTGTCACATGACTTCCACAGAATGAACCTGTGCTGTTACTGAACATCCATGTCACTGTCTCAGTCTGTGCAGTGGAAGTGGACGGACCCTTCTGCTGCTGACCACTGCACTTCTGCCCTGTGGGTTTGCACCTAAATTAAATAAATTAATATGACACCATTCCTGCAGATTTTGCCTGTAATATTATTGTGATTCCAAAGGTCTACATTGAAACTCACACGCTGACCCACTGTTCTCCTACACCATCTCCATCTCTGTTGCAGCTCCACTGGTGTTGCACTTCTTTGTAAAAACATTTTCAAACTCTCCATATGAGCGCTTTAACATGTCTATTTTTGTGGCATGAAAAACACAGCCCTCCGCTTCCCCGTTGCCATGGTGAATTGTTGAATCGGGGCTCCATTGATGTTGTCTTTTCAAAGTTGCGGTAAATGCACTTAATTCCAGGTGAAACTACTCCGAGTTGATCAAACTAACTCAGATCGGCTGTTCTGGAACCGAAAATTCCGACTTTCCTATCTCCGAGTTGATCAACTAAGAATTCAGGGCTCAGCGTGTGTTGAACCTGCTTTGTGAAACGGACCCCTGGTCCAAACAAGGTTAGGTTCATAGAGTCTGTTACTATGGTAACTGACCAACCCACAGCTTCAGTTCCTCTGTCTGTTAAACAGGCTAGAGTTAGCCCTCCTTCTGTGGTTTGAGTTAGCTCCCATTGTGAAATGGAAAACTCAGAGTTTCCCTCATTTCAAGGTTAACAGACTCAGAGTTTTCACTAAACCTGCCTTGGGAAATGGAGCCTAGACAATATAATACAACCACAATATAATACAAGATGACGCAAAGCAACACAAGTCCAATTGTGTCAAATACTTCATGCTGTATTCATGATTCACTGTCTGTACTGAAATTGGAGACTGTTATCTGAAATGCCCACTGTTAGGGTTAGGGTATCTATGGATAGAGAGGTTAGGGTATTTCTGTCTCTGTAGTGAGGGGTCTGCCAACATGGATCCAGTGTCTGACCTTTTAGCTGGGTTTTTCCGGAGTAAACCCTCCAGCAGGTTTATAAAGTGGTCACTGGGAGGATGGGCTGACGGCACTACAGCACAAAACAGACACTGGACATCACTGACAGAAAACATTAAAATCAATACAATGAATGTTTCTAAATACACAGTACTACACAAAAATCCTGCAAAAACTAATATCTGTGGCCAAATGTAAAACCTGAACTGAGACAAATGTAGAAAAACGTCACGTGAATGTGAATAGTGGGTTTGGGTTAGGACCATCACCCTGGGTTAGCATTAGGGTTTTCTTTGTTTTAATATTTGTGTGTTTGCATACCGGCCTGTGTAGGAGGTGGTGCTTCCTGATGTAAAACCATCGCTTCCTGTTCAGTGGAACTTTCAGAATAAAACGGAGGTTTACCTGGAGGGAAAAGGAGTAGTAATAGTCTTCAGTTTCATGTTGTTGGTTGTGGTCACTATGAGTATTTAACACCTCAATTGCAAAACATCTGTTCATTTCCATCGTGTCAGAGTTCTGATCAGTATCATGTGTTGGTGGTACCGGTGTACATGTAGTAGAGGACACAACCCAAGGCCCACAGGTCAGAGCTCACAGTGGTGTCTGAACCCAGATAAACTTCAGGAGCTTTGTAACAAGAGGAGCCTGAAAAGACATAGAATAACAGACATGAACAAGTTCATGAAAGGAATAACAGACAGAGGGGGTGCACCACCACCTCACAGCAACACCTGGGGTCCATTCCCCGAGAGGACCATTCTGGGTGAAGTTTCCAGGTTTTCCCTGTTTGCCTGGGTTCTTTCTGGTTACTCTGGCTCCGCACACTGTCCAAAGACATGCACTGGTAGGTTCATTGGGTCTTCTAAATAGCCCATAGGTGTGAATGTGACACTGATTGGTTGTTCATCTCTATATGTCTATACCCCTAACCCAAATGAACTGGGTCACATGTCCAGGTGAGCCCTGCCTTCACCCATAGGTAGCTGGGATAGGCAATACCCCTGCAACCCACTCAAGGACAAAGCGGTTCAGACAATGAATGACAGATGATGAAAAGATGAGATACAATGACAGAAGAAAAAAAAAACATGTCCATCAATTTCTCCACTGTTAGTCTGACCTTTGAATCTGTTCTTCATTTGGTCCAACATCTCAGTGGGTCCTCCTACAGACTCTTCAGATGTTGACAGCAAGGTGAAAACATCCTCCAGTTTCTCTCCGTCTGCCTTGGACAGACAGAAGTTTCCAAACTTCAAGACACCACTGCCATCCAGCAGGATCTGAACAGACACCAACAGGGTTTAAAGCTGTACCTACTAGGGATGGGAAGATGATCTGATACGTATCGATACATATTGATATGTAACAATACGCCAACGTGGCCATGCGCTTATACAATCCCAGTGCACCGGTAGAGAAGCTGAAGTGAATGAAAGTTTGGAATGATATTGTGATGCATCGGTTATTGAATGTTTGTATCAATAACATTCGATCCATTTAATAGAACTTATTTTTACTTGTATTTAAAAGTGTTACTATATATTTGGGTAAAGTTTTTATTTTCTTCAGACCCACGTTAACGTGTGTCGTGGATTCGCAGATGTGTATACTGTACACTAACATAATGAGATCTGCCCATGCACTGGACCCATGCTCCACCCATGAATCCTGTCCCATCAGTGTGTGAATATGTGAACATGAACAACCCACCTCCTTCCAAAGCCCCGCCCACTTCCCCCTGCCTGTGCTCTGACACTCCCATCCTCATACCTAACGCACGCAGTGGAACTGGAAGTGGAGGTGTAGGTGCGTTCCTGTTCACCATGGCCACAGACCCCTCCCTCATCAATCAGACACATCATCCAGCTGCTGGTCTCCTTTATCATTAGGAGGCCCTGTATTTAAGGGTGTGGTCTGTGCAGCGGGGGGTCATTGTCTTCACTGCACCTCATCACCTGGGTGACGAGGTGCTCAGGCGATGGGCGTGGGTAGTGTGAGTTTGCAGATGCCACAAATTTTCTGTGGACATTTGAGGTTTCATAGTCCATACATTTGTCATCCTAGACTGTGTGACACCATGTATGTGTAGGCGGAGTCCCACGGTTGGAAAAACTGAGCTTTGGGTAGACGTGTCTGTGGAGTCCAGTCCACCTGACTCCCAGACTTTATCTCCATCCTCCATTCACCAGACTCTGACTGCTGCAGTCAGGTTTTTCTGGTTGTTCCCCTTGGTTGCTTCTGTTAATAATCTGTTTTTTCCCTTCCACACATGCATTTGAGTCCCTTCATTCACAGTCTTGACGGGAGACTGTGGTCAGTGACAGGAGGAGCAGCACCAGTGGAGCATCAGATTCAGAGGTACCGGTGTTGGATGTGGGACAGTAGTAACAAATGACTGACAGGCCAAGCTCGGCTAATTATTTTACTCAGACTGTATAAAATAATTGGTCAGACTTTTATCAGAAATATATGAGAATTAAACAAGTTTGAGTTTCAAAATCTGGTGGATTTGTTTTACATTTGTGTTATAAATTATATTAATTATATTATAAAAGAAAAGTGCAGAACTACCACATCATATGGTAGAGCTTTAATAGACACAGTCAAAGATGAGGAGATGACGGTTAGAGGTCAAGGTTAGGGGTCAGGAATTAGAGTTAGGGTTAAGTTTAGGGGTCAGGGTTAGAGATTCGGGGTCAGAGGTTACAGGTCAGGGGGTTAGGGGTTAGGTTTAGCTACAGTGGTACACATGGAAACTGAAACCAACCTTAGCAGGAGTCAAGTCGGAGACAATCACTCCTACTTCATGGATGTATTTGAGTCCCTGGACTAGTCCCCACCCAAAGGTTCGAACCACATCTTCAGACAGACATCCATCCTGAAGAACGACTGACTCCAGAGAACCTCCTGACACAGAAAAAACAGCACAAAGACACCAGATAGATGTGTTCAAGTCTGCCATCAACTGGCACATTCAGGGTCAGCCCCACCTTCACTCACTCCTAGCCAGGATAGACTCCACCCCCAGAACCCTCTAAAGGGTCTGAAAATGAAAATAACAAGTGAAAAAGTAAGCAGAGCTTATTAATACCCCCACCCGGTCATACACTACTTTGCCCCTCCTCCTCAGTGATACCCTATGATGACCTGGTGTAATCGGATCATTGGAATCATCTGGTCTGACACATTTACATGCACTTTACAAATGCCAGAATTGAAAAACCTTGATTTAGATGCTTCAATTCCATTATGAGATTCCTGTCAGACTTCATTCGTACACAGTGATGGTAAAAAAAAAAACCCTTAATGTTATTGTCTTCCACTCTATGTAACTCCTGTTTTCTACAATTTTAATAGTGCAGACATAACAGAACAAAATAAATCAGATAAATCTATGTACATGTATGAAGACATGGGAGCACTGGGACAAACCAAGGTGTGTTCATCTGATTGATTCTATTCAGATTATGGATAGATCAGATTAGACTGTTTATATAATCAATAATCATCATGTGCTGATTAGAGCATCAGATAATCATGATGAAAATGTCTATGATCACAGTATTGGTGTGGATGTAAACTGGCTCACTGTGAGACAAATGGGTTAGGCCCTCAAGCAGTGAAGAACATGTGTGTGTATGTGTTCATAGTGTTGGACAACCATCTGATATAGACAGACTTCCTGCTGTATCTGTATTCTTATAGCCCCGCCCCCTGGAGCTGTATCTCACAAAGACCAAGGAACCAGTGACCTGGGTAAAGCTGCTGTTGTGGTCAGAAGGTGCTCCTACTTTGTCACTCCAGCCATTATCAAACAAGTGGCTCAGTCTTTTGTGTTTTCACATCTCTAATATTGTTCTATTATACAGTCCAATAAAGCTGATGTGAGCTTTAGCTCATCCAAAACAAGGCTGCCCACCTGCTGCTCACATGTCTTCACTCTGCTAGTGTTAAGGAAATGCTTGACATGTTATCTGGGTCTGAGCTCCAAAATAAATGATAGTATATTAATATTTTTAAAGACCATCATTGGGACTGTCCATCTGAATGTGTGAAAATACCACATCTACCACACATAGCATCTGCTCTATTATTTATATTCACATGTCATTTCCCATTATTGTGTTTTTCCTCATCATTTTTCATTCATTCATTCATTCATCTTCTATACCCGCTTTATCCTCACTAGGGTCACGGGGGTCACTTGGAGCCTATCCC
>JAQQZY010001463.1:7500-13590 GCA_030068375.1 Ostorhinchus rueppellii | reverse complement strand
GCTCCTGGCAGACTGCCAGCATGTGCAAAGACCGCAGAGGTCTCTATCAACTCGTCTCAGGTCAGAGAAGGACATATATCAGTATGAAAACACGGTGGACTGTTCCTTTAAATGTCCAAACTGTAAAGAAAGTATGGTTTATGTTCTCACTTCCACACATTCCAATGCAACAGTTTATATTGAAATTAGGAACCAAAGGTGGATTTATGGTCGCGCAGACGTCACTACCTGCGCCGTCACGTCGGATTAGCGCTCCTTCACGTGGACCTCTTCTTAATTGTCACTATACTACGTGGCAACGGCGAGACACCTCCTCCTGATTGGCCAATTTATGATCATGTGACACCAGGACTATAGAGCAACAAATGTGGGGTTCTGCCACATATAGTCGATGAATTTTTGTTCATTACTTCTTCCATTTTTGTTCTTGTCTGTTACTTTTTGCTCCTGTGAAACCTGTGGTCATGCACATTAATAAACCCACATCATTAAACAGAATAGTTCTTTTTTTTTATTAGTATAATTAAATAAACGCAGCGGTCCTACAGCCCATCGCCTGTACTTCCTCCTTCGTTGCTTTTGCTGTAATACTTTTAAAAGAACAACGATATCTTTGTTGACTTCTGTTCACACTGGAGTGTGAGAGCACACAATGCTATCGTCAAATATAGCACACCTGCGTGATGCAGAGCTGCACACAACCATAAATCCAGCTTAGCTTTGGTCCCCCAGTGAGGAACGATGACAGAACATTCAGCCCAACACACGTGCAGCCATTAATCATGTACACGTCACCACTGAGAAAGCTGACTTTGGGAATGTGTTTTTAAATGGGCATTCAATTCTTTTCCAAGTCATCTTACAAAGGTCTTAAAGGGTCTTAAATTGGACTTGAAGGAAGTTGTGTGGAGAGGATGTGTGTTTTCTGCCTTGTTGATGAAAATATCAGCTGTTAAAGACCCGTACAGGGCCAGTGGGACTAGGGATGGGAACTGAGAACCGGTTCTTTTTGAGAACTGGATCTCAGGTGCTCGATTCCTTGGAATCGTTTGTCTGCTTAGTGGTTCTGCTTATCTATTCCCCCTTCACTGCACATGTGCGATGACGTCATGCGTCCGCTGCATTGTTTTAGTCAGAACGTACCAACATGGTGTAGAGGCCGAACCGGCCGCTTCTGAATCTCGCTGTTGGACCTTATCTGAGCCCAGTTTCAGTTCCGGTGCAGGCAACAAACATCATATCCCCTCAAATACATGTTTCTGAAGCCAGGGAAAAGGAAATGAGGTGCAACAAGCAGGAGACGGGCTGAGTCGAACCAGTTCCATGTAGGAGAAATGAGACAACAGAGGAATTAGTAAAGAGTCTGGAGTTTCACTGTCACTGAAACCGTCTGTTAGTATTTGTACAAACTGTGCATGTTCTGTTTTCTGTGTGGAGATAAAAGAGCAGTAATGAAAATATCTGTTTGTACTCTTTCATGTCTCGCCCAATGAGAATCGATAATGGAATCTGAATCGTTCAGTTCTTAACCATTCCCATCCCTAACTGTGACAGAACACGACACTCGCCCGGGGACTTGGACTTGATGACCTATTCCAGATTCAGACCAATAAATAACTGACCGCTACATAAAGTGTTCAGAGAATGACAAACTGTTTTCCATTAATTGAATGGAAGTGTCAAATAAAATAAATGGAGGGAAAACTATCAATGAGAAAGGGACACCTGAGTCTCCATTTTCCGTCCGTGATCACTGTATTATCGTCCAACCATTTAAATCTGTGCCGCTGGATAATACCGTGCAGAGTGGCGCTCTGTGATGGTACTTAAATGTATTAGTGTGTGCATTGTGGCCTTTGAACGTTCATGTCCTCCGAATGAAGCCCTGAGGAACATTAATGGCCGTCTGAATGACGGAAATCACTTAAAAATGCTTGATGGGATCCCGTGTCTAAAAGGGGCTTTATTTAACTGTTCCAAAGGATGATGAATAGGGTCATTGATTTTTTTTCTTTTCATGTTTCCGAGGCTTTCAACCTGAAGGCTTACCTCACTTTTGTTATAAGTGGGGTTGTATGAGGTACTTCCCCGTCGTCAGTGTATTCCCTACATTTGTCCACAGATGACTCAGTCCAGTACTAGTACTAGGAGTACTGGTATGTGTGTGGCAGAGTCCTGCACGGGTTTGGGTCCCGGCGGGTGAACCGCAAATTTTAATGAAACAGGTGAAACATGTAGTGCTGTGTCAGATTCGGGTTCGGTTCGGACACAGGAGAGCGCGGGTCTAATAATGGTTTACATTAGGTACAAAACATCATATGCCATAAACTCTGTGTGAAGCAACGTTTTCATTTGGCTCCGCCTTTGGCTCCTCACATGTCACTGTAGTTCGATTGTCATGGCAATAAACGTTTGTATTTACTTTTTTTTTTTTTAAATACTGACTGATGCTCATTCTGGTTCAGGTCAGATATCGCGTTTATTTATAGCGGGTCGGTTCGGGTGCAGAATTTTATTTTAATTCTGTCAGAAAACGGGTCGGATGCAGGTTTAAATATGACGGGTACGGGCGGTTGTGGTTTGTTAAAATTCGAACCGTGCAGGACTCTGGTGTGTGGTGCTCTGGACATGGATGGCACTAACACACTTTCTCCTCTACTGCTTCTTTGATTTTATTTATGTATTTACTAAATCTGGATCCAGCAAACATGGTACATCTTAGACCACTTTTGACCATCAACTCAAATGATCTTTGAGGTAAAATTGCCATGTTTTTCAAGCATTGAAGTATGCTTTGGGCCTTTCTGGTGCTCAGATAAAAGGGTGAACATACTCTAAATACTCTGCCAAAAGTCTATGTTTCATATAGAGATGGATGGATTGTTTTTTTTTCCAAAGATCTTTCACCACTCTCCCACAACCCCAGTGAATCCAGATATTGTCGTTAGAAGAAAAACATTTACTGATGTCCAAACCTGGTCATTCCGTATTCTCAGGTCATCAGCTAACCTCACCTCATGGACGTTAATAAAGCTCGATCTGACCAACTGGACCAACCCCAGATCATGACCCTGCCCCTGCAGGCTTGTACTATAACCACTAGGCATGATGGGAAATCACTTCATCCTCCTCTCTTCTCACCGTGATGCATCCATCACTCTGGAACAGGGTCAGTCTGGACTCATCAGACCAAATGACCCTTTTTCATTGAAACACAGTCCAGAATGTCCAGTATGTGCTCCATCCAGTGGTGTAGTCCAGGGTATACAGCAGTAAACGGGGAATACAAACTTATTTTTCCATCAGCTCCTTCCCTTTATGTCACAGACTCCCTGGTGTTGGGAGGGGGGAGTTTGTAGCACTGCGTCGGGATGGCTGCGGCCTCAACCCTCTCTCCCAGAATCCGGAGGTCGCTCCCTTGCCCCACCCCAACTTCCCACATGTGCCTGGTCCTGTGTCTAAATGCTTGTGTATTTTCCTTCTGCTAGAGGCTTTTTTTTCCCACAAATTCCAATGCATGGACTTTGACCACAGGTTGGAATTTGTCTTTTTTTATCACCTCAAATCCTGATGTTTCTCTTTCCGATCTGTGAAACGGGGTGCATCACTGCGAATCGTCAGTTACAATTGTACCTGTACCCCCATGTTTATGTCTTGTGTTTTTATATGATCTTGGTTGGTTGTAATCTGGAATGGAATTTTGTCGCTCTGAAATATGGGTAATGACATATAAAGCTATACAGTCATTCATTCATTGTGTATACCCACTTGTAAATCCTCCTGATGTGGACCATTCAGTAGGATCTGAGCCAAACTGTTCATTTTTCCCCTCGGATGGTGAAGCCATGCCCCGCCCTACTCTGCCTCTAATTGGCTAGTACTCGCTGCTGTCACTGATTAGATTGGTTAACTTTAGACATGAGGATTCAAGAGCCAATCAGAGGCAGAGTAGGGCGGGTCATGCTGAAGAAAATATTGCTAACTAGCCTTGGCCACCTCTGGAACCAGTGCCACCTCAGTTGAGATTTGGCATGTCATACACTGGTTAGCACTGTCCCCTCACAAAAGGAAGGCCCTTGGTTTGATTCCAGTTAGGGGCCTCTCTGTGGAATAGGGTTGTATGGTTGGATGTTCTCTCTGGGTACTTAGGTTTCCTCCCACAGTCCAAAGAATCGGTTCATCTAAATCACCCATAGGTGAGAGTGGTTGTTTGTCTGTATATGTCGGCCATTTGTTTGTTGGAAACTACAACAAACTCCACACCCGTGTGACTCGGAATCAGAATTTTTCAATTCCTATCAATTCCCATCACATCATTGATTGTGCTTATTGATCCAATTCCTTACCAAATGTCTTTTCTCTTCTCATTGGGTGAGAGAATAAAAACAGAACAAAGGGGTTTGTTTATATTAATTGTCTTTCAGAGGACGGCTGTGGCTCAGGTGGTAGAGCGGGTCGTCCAGTATCCAAATGCGTATGAATGTTTGGTGGTAGTGGGAGGGGCCGTAGGCACAAAATGGCAGCCACGCTTCCATCAGTCTGCCTCAGGACAGCTGTGGATACAGTTGTAGTTTACCACCACCAGAGGGAGAATGTGAGAGTGAATGAATAATGGATCAATAATGTAAAGAGCTTTGGGTGACTTGAAAAGCGCTATAAAAATCTAATCCATTATTATTATTTTATTTTTCCATCTCTGCACAGAAAACATAGCATATACAGTACGCACAACTAATAATCACAGATGATGCTGGGCCTGGTTCGGGGGGTAGGGGTGTCACACCATACGACCGTACAAAGAGAAAGTGAAATTTAAGACCCTCCACTAAGTCTTCTGTGTCTCCCACTGTTGTGCACCTCATTTTCCTTTTCCCTACCTTTGAAAACTTTTATTTGAGGACTCAGGATGATTGTTCCCCCTCCCCCAGAACTGGACCCAGATGACACCTTAGCGTTTACGCTGCCGCTAGATTCACAAACATCATTAAGTAGTGTACCGTAACACCTTACATTCCTGTAAGTGAATTTCATGCTGTTTGTGCAAATGTTTTAACATACTGGACAGATTTCCCCTGTTGAAGAACTGGAAGCGTTGACAGTGTTACCGGTGCCCCCGGTGTCGTCTTTCCACATCAAATATAGCCATATTTTGGACTGTTTCTACCTCGATGCCATGTTGGCTACATCCTAAACCAAAACAATGCAGCACATGTGTGACATCATCACACATGTGCAACAAAACTGGACTTGATAATCAGAGTCGTTAAGCAGGTAAACGATTCCAAGGAATGGAGCTCCAGGGGACTGGTCCTCCCTACCCGTGACCCTCATTTGTCATTGTTTTTATTCCCCTTTACCCAGTTGTGGTTTTTTGGTGAATAAGATAACATTTTTGCTGCTAACCCCAACTACAGCTGTACTGTTTATTTTTTACTGGTAGTCCTGGTGGTCTTAAATGGGCCCATTCCGACTTCCATCTGCTGTAGGGAATACAGCAAACCAGCAGTGAATCAAACACAAACTAACCCTTTAATGTAGACTTTTTGCAGCACAACTAAATGCAAATTGAAATTTTGATTAATAAGTTATGCAAATCAGTGTTGGAAAAATAACTGCTATCTCGAGCTCTTCATCTCAGTGGTTGAAGTAGTTGCATAGAATAAGAAGAACCACAGAAGATCATTAAATATTACTTACACTCAACACAGGATGATGGAGAACTTGGGTTAACCCTCCTGCTTTCAGACGTCCTATATAATATTAAAAACTTTAAACAGTTAATGACTTGCTTTAGATTGTGCAAGTAGAAACACTCAGACGTGTTTCTGCTTTGCTTTGATGGTGAATATGTATGCTCTGTACCCTTGTCAGTGTTTAATAATGTAGTTTTCACACTGTAAGTTAGATTTTCATCTGAATGGCGTGTTCATTTCCATCTACTGTACTGAGACATGAATCTGACCAGCCATTAAAGCAGTATGAAAACACATTTGGCTGCAAATCATACACTAGCTAATGTTTAGTGATGATGAGTAATCCCATGAGTTATACCATCAAAGGGTTGGCGCGGCTGTACGGAAATGCCAATGT
>JAQQZY010001463.1:0-5000 GCA_030068375.1 Ostorhinchus rueppellii | reverse complement strand
TCACACAAACCTTAAAGATGCAAACGTTCTTCCTTTCTCTGAGCTTTTATGAATATCTACAGGATTAATAAATTAAATGTTGAAAAAAACCTGATTTTCACTGAAAGAAAAACCCAATAAACAGAAGAAAACAGTCCAATAAATGGTGATAAAGCACTGAAGGACGGTTAAATCTAGAGAAACATTCATTTTGGACGTGACACACATGTCCCAGTGGGTCCTTATGGGTTAATTACTAATCATTCGTTATGTTTCCATTACAGTCACTGATGAGGTGAAAGAGCCTGAACTATGTCATAAACATGGAGATGAACCACATGTAGTTTCAGGAGACAATGTTCAAGTGGTGTGACGGAACCCCATACCTTCATTTAAAAAGTACATTTATTAAGTTTAAAGCTTCTGTCTGTGTTTGGACACAATCCCAGCATGCATTAGGGGAGGGTAGAGGTTAACCCTGGACAGTTTGAAACATTTGGCAGTGTTATTTTAGAAATTCCTTCACATTTATCAGACACGCTTGTCACACAGCTAATGACTCAAAGTGGCCTGAAGGCAACCATTTGTCTTAATAAAAGCCTTAGTTTTGTACCTTTTGCATTTTAATTCTGAAAGAAGGAAATGACTCCTGCAAGTGTTTCAAACAGATAAAGATGGGTTTATTTATGGCAGTAGCTGCATCTCAGAAAAATTTACATTTCTCTTTCAAAATAAGTAAATACCACCATCACACATTGTTTTATAGTTTCCCGAGACCGAGTCGAAGGCGTGTGGGAGTAATAAACTCCAGTGTCATTTCTACAGTGAGTCAGCAGGTAGTAAACAGAGCAGCAGACCGAACAAACCCTCACTTTTTCTAATGAGACATCATGTTTCTATTACTTACACCGTTCTCCAATATAGATACAGCTGCAGTAAAATAGTTATAGCCTACAGAAAGGACAGTCTCTGGTGTCTTATTCAGTGGAGGGGGGGGGGGGGGGTGCTATAGTTTTTTAAGAGTGTCGTCACTGAAGGCACCATTTTATTTGGTAGGAGTCTGCCAGGAAAAGATAGGGAAGTCAGCACATCTGCTGTGTATATTTAGAAAACACTGACACTGTCGTAATTATTCCAAGGTTTTTTAACACCAAGGTGATAACATTTAGTCATCAAGGCCTTTTAATTTTGTGAGATGTTTTCTTTTTATGCTTGCATCCTTTCCAAATAGGCACCACTCAAGTCATATTTATCCCTCTCTAGTTTTCTCCTTCCAAACTGCACTATGTCTGACTTGTTTTCTCAACCTTTCAACATCCGCTTGCTGACCCATTTAGGAATGAGGCTTATGTTCATAGACTGTGTGAGACTGCAAACGCTCTCTCCGCCCAGTGAGTGAAAATGGAGCCAAAATCCTGCATCGTGGGAGCTGCGATGTTGAATGTGTGATGCAATTTGGAGTTCAGCCGCACATCTGATGGATTTATGACCTCAATGAGTCACTGAGGAAACGAGTAACCAAATATCCAACCATATAAAGGGACTGGAATGATGGTGATTTGAACATTAATCACTCCCCAAATGTTAGGGTGTTGTTCTGAAACAAACCCGTGGCTCGGTTCGATTTGATCATATGTGAACGCAGTGAGCGCGCTCTGTCAGAACAAGACAACTGAGCTGAGACCGGTTGGTGGTCTAGGCTCGATTGCAGTGGCTCTGCAGAGTGTGAACATGAGCACAGAGATGGAAACAGACAACTACAGTTTCCTCTACCACTCTGGGTATGATACGATGTTGCAAACATTAAAGCTATACTGTACGACAGGAGTATTTAAATCCAGTCCTCGAGGGCCGGTATCCTGCAGGTTTTAGATGTTTCCCTCTTCCATCACACCTGGAAGCCATTGCATCGTTATCAGGTTTCTGCAGAGCTTGATGATGAGCTGATCATTAATTGAAGCAGGTGTGATGGAAGAGGGACACATCTAAAACCTGCAGGACACCGACGCTTGAGGACCAGGATTGGTGACCCCTGCTCTGACTGACGTTCCACTCGTGCTCTTCTTCTGTCGCTGACCACAGTCTACTGTTTAGGCTGTGAATGGATAGAACTCAAATGTTGAAGGAAAAAAAGGATTTAGAAACAGAAACAACAACCAAGAAGAACAAATAGAAAAGGCTGATTTCAGCAGAGTCCAGTGAATGAAGGATGGACATAAAGTCCAGGAGTCTCTATTTGACTCCACCCACACATCCACCCAAAGCTCAGTTTTTACGACCGTACTTGGACAATGTCAGCTGATAAATGTTTGGACTATGGAACCTCAAACGTCCACAGACAGTGGTAAGGCACCGTCCACCAGCTGATGAGGTTCAGTTAAGACAGTTCTGCACAGACCACACCCTTAAATACAGACTCTCCTAATGTGGAGGGAGGGGCCTGTGGCCACGCCCAAACGTAATGCACCTCCCCCTCAGCTTCCATCACATGCATCAGGTGAGAGTAGGGAAGTGTCAGAGGTCAGGCAGGGGAAGTGGGCGGGGCTTTGGAGGGAGGCGGGTTGTTCATGTTCAGATTTTTACTAAGTGCTTGTGAAATGCCAGATCAGTCGGTACAGCTTTAACATAAACCAATGCAGCTCCGTCCAAAAAGTGGTGCTGCCAGACGCAAACAGACATTGGTTAATGAGCTTCACACCTTTCATCAGCTGCTGGATAAGCAAGTGGAGAAAATGAGTCAAGGAGCAATTTGGACAGAGGAGGAGATGGAATACCTCATTGGCATTTGGGAAGACAAGCATACACTGGAAATGCTCAATAACGCACAAAAACTCTGAAGTATTCAACATTTTCAGTGAGTGCGTGACAGGCATGGAGCAGTGAACACGAACCGAAAAAGGTGATGAGGAACACTGGAACACACTAATATTTTACTCCCTGAATTTGGAAGAAAATTCAGGTGTGAAACCCCCTTAAAACAGACCAAAGCTGACTCTAGTTTGGCTCAGTATTAGGCCAGTGGAAGTGTATTCTACTGTACTAGGGTCAGTTTCCATGAGGACTATCTATTGAATAATTAAAGACTTCATTTTCCCTCCAGAAGGCGGGGTGCTCTATGAGTTTGTTTCCACGCGTTTGACTGGCCTCGCATTCATCAGTGAACATCCGTGGGTCAGTGCTGTGGCATATTACTGCATTACATTAATGCAAGGCTTTAACAGTTAGAAGGGTTCTTGGCGTACGAGTGTGACTGTGGCAGGATAAAGGAGTGTTCTGTCGTGTGTTTTACATCTTCTATGATCTATACGCTATAATAACCGCAGAAACTCCAAAGAGAACAAGGACGCCTCGTTAACACATCGATCAGCCTGGACAGATTTGAGGACGACGGGAACAAATAGGAGGCAAACACATCTTATGCTGCTAAAAATCCATGTTGTTTTCGAGAGAGGTGATAAATATCCAACATTCATTATTTGGCGAAGTGAAATAAATGGAGTAGAACCGAAACTGTACATCAGTTGGACTGTACATCCTGTGTGTAGCTGTTTATTGGCTTCAAGTACTGGTGAGATTTCAGACACGACATTGATTTCAGGTCTTGAGTGTGTAATTGTAGTGATTGCTCACTGACAGCTGTTGACATGAGACATACCACAGCATTCATTCTAATGCCAGTGCTGAAGAAAATTATAGCTCTGCAGGTTTTAATTACTCACAAGTAGAATCGCACTCTTTGCATCTGATTACATGCAAGTCATGGGAATAGGTTTGACTAACCATAAGCAAATGAATGTGTGTATGATGAGTTTCTGTATGAACTGTCAACTGAACACAAACGTATGTGCAATGGGAACTTTTATATACGGACACGCTAATCGGTGTCTTCAGCACATGGAAATATGAAAACATACGTTGTATTGTGTGATATAGAGGAAAGGTGTCCAAGACTACGTTCAGTAAAGTACACCACATATAGAAATGATGGCCAAGTGTTAAAAATGCCATGTTATTACCTCCACCAAGGAGGTTCTGTTTTCATCGGCATTGGTTTGTCTGTCTGTCTGTCTGTTACCAAGGTAACTCATAAAGTTCTGGATGGATTTTGATGAAATGTTCAGGATCTGTCCGCTCTGGGTCAAGGAAGAGATGATTACATTTTGGAGGCGATCCGGATCACCGTCTGGATCCAGGATTTTTTTAAAGGGATTCTTTATCAATGTGATAGGGCATGATGGAGCAGAGTTGATTATGAGGTCATTCAGCACCATTTAGTGGAGGAAAGTACAAACACTACCTTAAAAACAAATACAGACACTATCTTGGCGGAGGTCTGCGCTCTCCCAGTGCTTTTCCAGTTTTTTGTTTTGTTTTGTTTTTTTTCTCAGGTGGCACATATTTGCTGTACTGCATTGTTTCCTTCAGAAAGTCGGTACAAAACTGGTCTGAACCATCAGATTTAGAAGGCAGAGCCACAGTGAGCTCCACAAACTGCAGCTCGGCTCTGCACTGACGTTCTCAACCTTACAGGCGACCTGTTTCTGCAAACGGTGGCATTTCTCAGCGTTTATCTCAGTGTTTTTCAACCTTGGGGTCGAGACTCCACAATATAGCGACAAGGGGGCGATTCCACGTGGGGTCGCCTGGACTTACTAGTAACTGATAAAAAAACCAAAAACAGGACAACTTTATTGTGTTTTCCTCTGTATCAAACACATAATCTGTCAAACATACCTGACATGTTTTGTCGCTAAACTTCCGTCTTCATCAGAGGTGTCACATGATGGTGTGTGACATGTTTAAAATGTCTGATGTTCATGGGGGCGGAGTCGACCTGTCAAATCTGACAGCCCCAGTGAACATCAGACAAAATAAGTCTAATTTAACTCATTCACTGCCACTGACGTATATAAATGTCAATCACGTTTCTTAATGGGAGGGGCAGGGGAGTGGTCTGGCAGAGCCTGTCGCTGAAAATCAGGCTTGTACTCATTGAATTTGGGTGTAGTACCGACCTGATC
>JAQQZY010001440.1:0-13593 GCA_030068375.1 Ostorhinchus rueppellii | reverse complement strand
CATTCCCAAGCTATCCTGAAAATTTCATCAAAATCCGTCCATAACTTTTTGAGTTATTTTGTACACAGACAGACAGATAAACAGACAGACAGATAAACGCCGGCAAAAACACAACCTCCTCGGCGGAGGTAACGATGATTGTGTCTTTGTTAATGTTACAAAGCTGTGACTGAGATGATCATGAGGCCAGTTTAAATGTGCACAGCGCCCTCTGTTGGTGACCATGAACCTAACGCTGCTTCCTCTGGGTTCTGTTTCCTGTGAGTTCAGCCCAGGTCAGATCCAGACCAGTGTGTGGATCAGTTGGACATTAATAATCACAATGACTTGATCGGGTTGGATATGACTTCATGCAGTCTTTTTCTTTTCCTTTGTACTTCTTAATTCTTCCCACTTCCTTTTTTCTGTTTTACCTCCTTGCTTTTTCCCAGTTTTGTTTCAACTTTCATTTCAACTCTGTCCATTGTTCTTCTGTTTTTGTCCTGTCTATCATTCCTTTCTCATGTCCTGTTCTTTACATCTCTTTCATGCCTTCAGAGGTGGGTAATCCCAGGTTCATCAAGTCAAAATCCTGCCATGTATTGATTCCAACCTGTTCACTGAACACAGGTGATTCCACTAATCATTCCATCTACCTGGATGAGGAGTTCCATCCATCCATCATGGGCTGGTTCAGTGAGCAGGTTGGAACCAATACATGGCAGGACTTTGACTTGATGAACCTGGGATTACCCATCTCTGCATGCCTTCCTTCGTTCCTCTTTTTCTCTGCATTCTCTTCCCTTTTATTCTTTCCATTGTTTTCCATTTTCCTTCCCTTCATTTTTTTCGTTTTTTCCCCATTTTCTTCCGTTACATTTTCTCTTCATCCCCCCTTTCCTTTCATTCTTTTTCCTTCCATGTTTTTATTGCTACATCTCTTATTCTGTCTCATCCATCATCATCATCTCTCTTGACTGTTTTCATCCTCTTTCACTTCCATTCCTTTAACTTTTGCTACACGTCCTTCTCAATCACCTCCCCTCTCATATGTCATGTTTCCTCCTCCTCTTCAGAGTGTAAACATCGCCTCCTCCTTCTCCTCTGGACGATAAGCTTTGATTTGTGACTTAATGAAGACTCAGTGTGTTTTAAATGTTCCATGAAAGCTCCAGAGTGACTCCTCCACCAACAAATCATCTGCACATCCCATGAATCTCAAACTACACTTAAACCTGAAACCAGTCAGAGGCCGCTCCTTCGGCCAGAGGTCACTGTGTGTTTGTGTTAAGGCTGGCTGCTGCCTCTTTGTTTGCATGCTTGTTCTTTTATATGTGGTAGATTCACCAACAGCAGTGGAAACATAAACATCAACTGAACTTTAGAGAAAACAATCGATTCACATTAACCCTTTCATGCATAAATTATGAGAACCTTAATCCAGATTTTACCCAGAGTGGTTTTTATCCCTCTTTAGGCATGAAAAACAAAAAAAACAAACAAGATTGATTTCTTTTTTATTTTATGAACCTATTTTCCATGGAGTTACAAAAATGTCCACTCTGCTGGACATCATGCATTTAAATTTAGAAGCAAAGAAACATGTATTTACTGATATAATGTGTGAAAACTATGAAATAAAAACATGTTTAATTCTGCTAATATGACATTTTCTCACATTTTAAACATACTCTAATACTAGTTATGACTCACTTCATGGAGAAAATTTAAAAAAAAAACAAAAAACCCTGTTTGTTACAGTCTAATAACAATTAGCATTTTTTTTAAACACTCAAACATGTCACTGATCAGGTTTGTCTAGAACAGCAAAGTCACAGTAATGGTATGAATTTCATTGTATGGGATGATGCATAAGTGTCCAACGTGTTGGCTGATATGGAACTAAAACAATAAAATCCATGAAAATACAATAGAAGGGCTGTATAAAAGTTGTCCACTGTAGTGACCACTATGCATGAAAGGGTTAAAGGATCTGTCTAGAAATGTTCTGTACTCCAGCTATTCATAAATCCTGTGTACACACAAGAAAACTGCAGTAAATTCCAATTAAAAACATTGAACATCTGAGCATTTTCTCTTTATTAAAAAATATTACATTTGTTTATCAGGTAAAAAACCAAAAAAAAACCAAACAAAAAAATGCGTAGTTACACATCAAAGGCCAAAGGTCATTTTCAGTCACACCGACACATGATCGCTGTGGTTTGATTTTAGTTTCATCTTCAACACGCAGTCTTCTTCAGTTCCCATGGAGAAAACCTCTGAAGGTGTAGTTTGTCTTTCAACAACTTTAAATAGTGGCAAAGAGAAGATGTTTTCTTGTATTTACAGGTGAAAAAGTGAGTTGTGGTGGTAAAATGTGTAATTCCACACAAAAGAAAATGTCCATGTGTAAACTTGTCATTCTCAGTGTGTTGTTACAGCTCAGATGTTGTCGTTTCAGGAGGAGTTTGAAACCAGAATCGGTAGATCATCAGCTGCAGAGACTGTTCAGTAGAAGTAGAATTGGGTGATAACACTATTTTCCGTCATTTTTCTTTTGTTGTCGGGGTTTATTTTGTTCACATTCTCACTTAAAATACTTGTTTTGATTCAGTATTATCTGGTATTACTTAATTTTAATCACGTACAGTTTGACATTGAAAAAATCCTGATATTCTTCCTCTAGATTTGTGAAAAGTTCTGCTGTTTGGTCTGCGTTGGCTTCATCTGGTTGAATAAGAGAGAGGGTGGTGATTACAAGTGTGTTTTTGTCTTCAGTGACTAATTTTAAATCCATAAATAGCTGTCTGTTTTCTTCAACTTTCATGCAACACCAAAAATCTGCCTTTAAACTTAAAATTATGACATGATCGTGACAATGAACAATATAGACTGATAAAAACATTCATATCATAGTAATATTCTTGACTGTATCACCCAGTGCTAAGAAGAAAAGTCACTCGTCCACCTCAGTGTCCTCAAAGCCAAGGAATGACTCCGGATCACTATCGCCTTCAAATACCTGACGTAGAGCAGAGGGGCTTCCAAGTGGTAATTCCTCTTCCTCCACCAGCTCCTGGTTTTTCTACTTGTCCTCCATCAGAAAGAAAATCTGCAGCTGCCCCTGAGGAGGTGGACCTTCACCGACCTCTAATGGTTGAATTAGAGCATCGGTCAGACCCTTGATGAGTCGTTCTACCTCCTCGTTCCCCGACTGCTGCAGACTGCACACCGACAGGAACGACCTGGGGAGTTGCCATCACAACAGACAGTCAGGTCACACTGATGGGAGTGTTTTAATACAATAAACACTACAGCTGTCTGGAGTGTGAGTTCTTCTAAGCAATAAAATATGACAAATCTATGACACCTGCTGGTATTTCTGTGGTCGGTGTGAACACGTATATCCTTTATATTGACTAAGCTGAATAACCTGATGTTTAATTATAATAACTCTGTGATGTTTACTAACATTGTTTTGTTATATCCTTTATATTCCTTAAGTTGACTGATCTGAATGCTTTAACATAAGTGTGATTTTCACTAGCACTGTTTTGTTCTCTGTCTCCTGGACAACAAGAACAGAAAATGCTAATCATATTGTCTGATAATTATTGAAACAACTACACAGACACTTCTTTGTGTGAATGAAACTGGTGAGGTAGCGTAACTAAGGAAACGGCCCTGAAATGAGATAAAATGTGTTAACCCGGACAGAGGAACGGAGCCAAAAATGTGTGATAACTTTGCTCCAGAGAACACACTTTTTCAGGTTAGAGTCATGTGGAGAAAATGTGATCCATGGGAGGAGTCACCAAGACGAGAACCAATGAGAGGATGAGAATCAACCTACACTGATAGATAATCAAATGTCTATCATAAAACACTGGGTCAGGGAAAGAAAGGGGAGTCAGAATTTGTGAATCGACGAATACTCTGTTGTTGGTCAAAGAGATGAATGATGACCCAGAGCTCTGGAATGACATCTCAATGCTGTTGCTTTGCTAAATAAATAAGTTAAATTGAGACCGACCGATTCTTTCTACTTATTACCTCCATAAAAGAACACACAGGAGAAGACAGACACATAGAAGATACAGAAGTTTAAAGGGTAAAAGGTGCTTCTCCAACATCAGCCATGTTTTATAAAACCAGCTCAGGCTTGAAAATGTTCTACTGCGCACAAGATATGAACAGTTATGACATGAGCTCAGCTTTACCTGCGTAAGATGTCCTTCTGTGTATTCAACATAGAGCAGACTTCACTGAGCCAACAGGCCAGTGTCAGAGCAAACTGGTCCAGACTCAGACCATCTACACCTCCAACAGACAGGAGCTGAGTCCACCGAGCCTGAGGATGGAGACCGCAGGAGATCAGAGAGACAGGTAAACAAACAAAGAGAGGAGCTGAACCCACAGAGTCTGAAGATGAAGGCCAGAGAACATCAGGATAGACAGATGAGCCAGTACCTGCAGGAACTCCTTCAGTACAGGGGTCACGCAGACGTCCAGCGGCTGCAGGCGACAGCAGCATCCTGCTGGGATGAAGATGGGCTGAGTGCGAATTTTTTTAAGCCTTTTCTTGATTCCATCAGTCACATGACCACGGTGGACGTCCAACAGCAGCAGAGAGTCACTGTGAGAAGGACTGGTCACATTAGGTCGCCACACCTGAAGACAGACAGAAAAACATGATATGACCTGCAGAGAGGAAAAGGGGTTCTAAACCTCCAGTAGCACAAGTCTGCCGCAGAAATATAATTAAGCAGTTTTACATTCCAAAGAACTATGGATACAATAAGACTTGTGTGTCCAGATACTGCTTCAGTTTCTAACTTCCATTTAAGTCCCAATGAGCTGAACATTTTGCAGTCAAGTTATCTTCATTTTACACATTAATCCATTAAGAACAAAGCAGTGGTCATAAACGGAAAACCACTGGGTCTTTAATGGAAAAAAAACAAACAAAACAAAAACTAATTAAAAAAACAAATTAGATGAAAAAAAAAATCTAATGGAGGAGTTTCATATGCAGCAAAATCACGATAATGTGTCAGCAAAGCATTTATTTGTATTTATTTTTTAAAATGCTTTGAGAAGCCAGAATGGATTTCTCCTGACAGTAAAGACCAATTGTTGCTTGAAATATTTGTTCTTTTTAAATTTTTTATCAAAATACTGGAATAGTTACATCAAAGTCAGATGAAGACAGTGAGCTTGTTTACATGCCCATTAATACCATGATCATTATCTGATTTCTGGAGTTATCAGATTATTCAAGGGATCATGTAAACAGCATAATCTGTTTATGAGAATTCATACTAACACACCTGTATTTCTCTCCAATGCTGTCTTCATGTATGTATATGGGTTAATCTGATTTATTTTTTTCTTTAAAATGTGCAAATGTGTAAATGCAATCAAAATCATAGAAAATGGAAGTTATGTAGTCAAATGTGAGTGGAAGATAATGACAGGAAGTTTGAGTCTGCCATCACTATGCATGTACTCCAAAAGAAATCCGATAATAGACTTGAGCGTATGAACCAGGGTTTTGGATTCGCAAGTGCATGTAGATGCATCAGATCTGATCATTCCAATTTGAAAATTATTACAATATGATTTCTCCTAGTTATCTGATTTTTATGGTCATGTAAACAGGTCAAGTGACATGAACCTGACGTCTAGAAAACATCTGGGAGAATTTAAACCAGACAGACAGAGAAACAGTTCATCTGCAGGTGTTCAATAATCAATCTGAGTGGGACCTTGTTAATCCAGGTGCGGAGGCGGTCCAGGTCTGTGAATCCATCTTTTCGGGTGTTCACCAAGACGTTCTGTGGGAACCCTTCAGGAATGTCGACAGGATTTCCTCTGTAGAACAGCATGGGGCTAAGCAGTGTCCCGTCAGACAGAGCAGACAGAAGTACGTCGAACAGAGGAGTCTCTTCTACAGAACCAGTCAGACGCAGAGCCTCCTGGTTCTGACTGGACAGACTGTTCAAGTCCATGAAGATGGTCAGTTCATCCATACAACCAAAAGACCGAGGAAGAATATGCTTAGTCTTCACCTGAGGACAGATGTCATGAATGGTCAGCTGTTGTCTGATTGGTGGGTTTCCACCTCCAATACATTGTTCTTAAAAGCTCTTGCACCATAAATAAAAGTAATAATAATAAAACCAATCAACCAGATCAGAATGGATGACAGAATGTCACATCCAAAAGTAGAGCAACGAAGCCATGAGTACAAATATTGACTTCCCTTTGCTGTTTTCCCAATCATAACTTGGTTTTATATGAATGAAACTTGTGCTTTACAACACAGCCTTAATGTTTGCTCTTCTGTGGCTCATTCAGTGAGTTTTAGCAGTAGAGGAATGACCCTTGTATTGTTAGATGTGCTTAGTATTAGCTTAATGAAGCAAATATTCTTGCAATGTTTTTTTGTATTTCATGAAATTATTCATAACATACACTGGTCTTGGACTGCTAACTTTTTTTTCTCTCAATATTTGCCCATTTAATGGCTTGTTAATGTGTCCTGTTTTTCCAAAAATTGGTTTTGTTGAACTTTTAGCTGATCTTATTTCTAAGAAGCTATCATTATAAGTCACATAACATTACATGTAGCAGATGCCTGGTTTAAAGGTTAAAGTAAAAGCAACTGTGAGATCTAAAGAGAAATGTGTCATTGAATCTGTCAAGAGTGAGAGTCCACTTCACATCTGATGGTGGGTGTTTTCAGGAGTAGAGTAGAATAGAACAGAATTTTTGTCATTGTAACAAGTCAAACAAAATTTAAAAGTGCCATCCAATCTGTACATCATATGCCATATATATATACACACACTATAAAAATACAAATAAAAGCCGCTAAATAAAAAGGTTTACAGGAAAATAAATAGTTTAAAAACATTTTTTTAAAACGTCACAACCCAACTGACACAGAAACAGACATTTTGCTTTTGCACTGATCCCTTTAAAACATACAGCCTATCAGATGTGTTTTTTTGTGTTGAGTGTGGTGATTACTGTTATGTAATAACTGTTAAATTTGTTTGTCCTTGTGTGTGTTTATCTCAGTCTAAGACTTTTACAACATGCTAATTGTTCACAGTAGTTGTGATTTCATGTGGGCAGAGGTGGACAATCCCAGCTCCATAGAGTGAATGAATGAAGCTTTATTGTCATTACCCATATTTCAGAGCAACGAAATTCCATTCCAGATTACAACCAACCAAGATCACATAAACACACAAGACATAAACATGGGGGTACAGGTACAGTTGTAACTGACGATTCGCAGTTGAATGTGCCTCATTTTGCAGATGGAAAAAGAAACATCAGGGTTCGAGTTGAGAAAAAAAGACAAATTCCAACCTGTAGTTGTTGTCTACATGTTGGAATTTGTGGGGGGAAAAAAAGCCTCTAGCAAAAGCCCCCCCTCCCCAAAAAATAAAACAACAGTTACACACAGGACTAGCACATGGTGATCGGGGTGAAGACCAAAGGGAGTGACCTTCGGTTTTAGGAGGAGGAGTGGAAGAGAGTTAAAGTCCTGCCATGTATTTGTTCCAACCATTCACTGAACCGGCTCATTTGGATGAGCACAACTCCTCATCCAGGTAGATGAAGAGATCATTAGTGGAATCAACTGTGTTCAGTGAACAGGCAGAACCAAAACATGGCAGGACTTTTACTCTATGGAGCTTGGATTGTCCACCTCTGCATGTGGGTGTTATTTTTGCAAACATACAGTAGCTCTGACCTGAGCACAGACGGAGATGATGATGGACCGGCAGAGGTCTGCTAGCTCCTTCGGTTGTCGTCGTCGTCTGTCCTTTCCGTTGGTGATCTGCACACTGAGGTCATGTCTAAGCATGAAGTCAATGGCCCATTGGTACAGGCTGATCTGTGAACTGCTGTTTCCCAGTGCCTTCTTTGCTGTCTCCAGCAGCGTCTCCTCACTCAGTTCTCTCTGTTGCTCACGCTGTGTCAGAACCCACTTTGCCAAATGAGATGTCTTCCACTTCCAAGTCTTGTCAGCCAGCTGACGCTCCTGTTGCCGCGTACAAGCATCAATCAGAGCTGGTGACATATTGAAGCGGCGTGCGGCCTGAGAGAGGCCGTTACAGAGAGAGAAGAGAACTGCAGACAGCTCATCGGCTGACAGAACTTTTTGAACGGGAGGAGGAGGAACACGGGTGGACTAGGAATGAAACACAGCACCAGTCAGAGGGGTTAAACAGGACACATCAAGTACATTATTCTATTGTTTCAGATGACATAGTTGGTTTCACAGTGATTCGCTGACTGGAAGTCACCTGTCGAGGTTTTCTGCGGGGTCCCAAAATCCTGATGGTCATAGCAGGTTCCGAGCAGAGGCGGGAAAGAGACGTGAGGGGTTGGACTGACACCTTTGAGGAAGTCTGTCTGGATTGCAGCTTTTCGATGGGGACGAAGGATCCGCCATTTTGTCTGGATAAGAAATGAGGACTGTATGTCACCGACAAACATCAAACACAGAGATTTGAACTCTCCCGATTCTACAAAGTGAAACAGAAGTTTATTCCCCCTGTCATCTGCTGAGGTTTATGGGTATTGTAGTAGTTATATCAGATCTGTGTTTACCTGTCACAGGTGTGTATTTTTCTCATTCTCTTGACAGCTTCCCCTGAAACAAAGATTCGATCAGTCATTCTGTTCAGGAGTCAAAGGGGGTTTCTCAAAGTCATTGAGGGATGGATCCGTCTCAGTTTCATAATATCTGTATTTAGGAGTAAAAACTGGCTACTGACTGTTTGAAAACCTTTTAACACTTCACACCATGGTGATAAAGAAGAGATAAACATGTACAATGTCATGAACCTGTGAAGCCATTTTATCTCTATTCAGAAGAAGATGAGGGTAGTGATCGTAAAACCATTGCTTGGATTGATTAATTTGTTGGTTTGAATCTGAAAAACACATTAGAACATCACAGTGACACATGAACACGGGCTGCAGAACTGCTCTTTTAGTCAGGGAACTCTGGTCAGGTTAAGAACACTTTGTTTGTAGGACAGAACTGTATGACAGCAAGAAAATGGAGAGAAAATAAAATAAATATAGCACATATATAAATAACTACTAATTCTTAGGTGGGACTTCCTCAGCCACAAAAAAGGCATTTACACCTTAAACACCACAGTCATCATCTTGTTTTCTGGGTTTCATCATCAGTTTGCATGCTAGATGTGTCACTACTCACTACTGCTACTTTCTGGAATCAGTTGAGTCCTATACTGTCCAGACTAGGGGTCAGCAACTTTAAACACTCAAAGAGCCATTTGAACCCAGGTGCATATATTCTTAACATTAATGCCATGTGTAAAACGTAACACGTAAAAAAAAAAAAAAAAAGTACATACACTGGTAAAGAATGAATGTAATTGAACCATAAGAACAAGAGAAATAAATATACAATGACAATTAATTTAAACTGTTTAGATACTTGGCATGTTTCAGAGATCATGTGAGTTGGTGTCATGGGTTTTAATAGTGAATAAGAAATAAATGTGAATGACACAATCCACAAAGTGGGATAAGTAGAATAAAGATTTGTCATGTTAAGGCTCGATTATGATTGAAGAGAAAACATGCAAGGGAAGTGTAAAGGGTGCGTTTCAAGTTTATTATACAGATATTTTAATGTAACTATTTATTCATTTTATTTTATTGTATTGTTTCATCTGTAATTTGGTGACCCCTTCAGCACATGGCATTCTAGGCAGCTGCCTGTATCGCCTATACCCAGATCCCAGCCTGACTCTAACATTGCATTACTAACATTGGTATTAACATTAGGGTCATTTTCACAGGGTTGAGCTAAATATTGGTAAAGTAATTGTCACTTAGTTCCATTTCTCTCACCCGTTCCTCCACTTCATCGTCTCCACTGTCAGTGAAGCTGGACAGGAAGTGGAGACTCCTGTGTTGGTTTTTCAAAATGATTTCAAATGATGGTTCACAGAGGCATCTTCATTCATTCGTCTTTATTTCTTAATCATGCTGTGCACTGTCACATATGATTTGGGTCTGTATTAAGTGTGGTCCGAGTAAGATAGCCACGGAGTGTATACAGCCAACTCCCGCCAACTCTATGGGGGTCTGCTCCTAGTGGCTGGACTTATCATTGCGTGGCAAAGTTTTTGAGACAGACGACCAGACCGATATATGGACGACCAACTGATGACAATACCCTGCGGCCAGTGTGGCCAAGAGTAAAAAACTAACTAAAATAAAATTAATTTAAATTAAGTACTTTTTCATGTTCCCAAAGCCACAGGGAGCCGCAGCAGAGGGATGAAAGAGCCACAGGTTGCCGACCTCTGGTCCAGACAATCAGTGCACCACCGTTTCCAGGATCCCTCAAAGTTAATTTACTTAGATTTGTGTTTCCAGTCCAATTGTCCACACAGTCTCCACAATCAACAAAATCTTTCACACTGTCCTCTACCCTCGCTGCTTGCTGTAATTTAACCATCATTACTTGCCTAGCCTGCTGCATGTTATGAGAATTTGTTATACTGTTTCTGCCTCCTGGCAACAATCACAAAGACGTTTTGGAAGTTTGCCTAGAATGTGAACGGTTGAGGTTGCTGTGCCCAAATGTTTCACCCTCCTTGTTCCTCTACAGTTTGATGTACACACTGTGTTTCTGATTGAGTAAGAATCCACTGTTCTATACACTTTCACAAAAGGAGGAAACTCAGTGTTTGGGCATGTCCATGGATTCCAGACTTCAAGCACTCATTGGAAAAAAGGATTCTCATCCAAGTATTTAAAACAATCCCCCTTATGTGCTTCTGAAAATGGAGGGACCATGTTTAAAATGGATGTAAATCCTTAACAGTTAATAAAACATTCTTGCATTACTCTTGAATTAAAGCTGAAAGGCCACACTTCAACCACATCTGGATTGCTTCTTTTCCATTCAGTGTGATGGTGAACAGAGACAATATTACAATATTTATGTCACTGTCCAAATATACATGTAGTCGACTGGAAAAAAAAAAAGTCTTAGAGTGCACTTAATTAGTTAATTAATATCTCAATAATAAATTTATAAAAAAAAAATTATGTTTTAAACTGAAGTTTAAAATGTTCAGATTTAGTATAAATAGAGATTACTTTGTTCCACATTGCAGGAAACCAGATCTGCACTGTTTCATGAATGTATTCATTTTCTATCACCTTCATTTAGGTGTTAATTTCCTTTTTTTTTTTTATTAAGTGTCAAATTCATGTGTTACTGAACTATGGGATTGGGGGCAGAACCTTTTCAACGAGACAACTGTTTTATCCATGTACTGATCTTTGGGAGGGATCGTTTGGACTTTGTAGTGTTTCCTCTGACTGTCTGATGAATCAGTCTTTATAAAACTAGTTATATATTGCCTGAGTGAATATCTGGAACCCTGTAACTTTTCTTATAGCTTAAGAATTAACCAATTGTTATGTTAAAACTAGTTTTATTCATTATAAGCGGTGAGCATCCTGGCATCCCATTTTTCCTCCATTCATACTGCATTTGGGGTATCTGACAGAAAGTAAAAAGGGCGTCTGATCAAATAACATAACACATGTGTTTCCATAACTTACTTCTATGTGTCGGCATGACACACTGGTGTTGTGCTCGTTCCATCAGATGACTGGCCATCACATCTCCACTGGTAGTGGAAAACAAGCATGACTCACACGTCAAACTGTGATCTAATCTGAAACGCACAAACACATACAAAATGTGATTAAATATACAATGTGAAATACATAAAGAACATAAGTGAAACCATAATTTAATTGTTCCTCAAATATAGACTGAGAGACTAAACAGAGAATAAATGATCTCCTAATTTGAGATGAAGTCCTTTTAACATTTTAATAAACTGGTTATGCCTTGACTGAGGTGTTTACCTGGGATCAGAGATGAAGATACTCTGGTACAGAGGGCTCTTCCTGCACAACGAATGGTTACTATGGAAATATCACATCAACACATGAACACGTCAGTTAGAAGCAACAGGAGCAGAAACATTGTGTAGCTGAGATATCAAGAGGCTTTTGTTGGACACATCATGAAGGTTGTTGAGTTTCAGACAGATAGTGATGCAGTGTTTCCTACTTGATCATGTGGTTGGCATAAGACGTGGAGCAGCAGGTGATGAATCTGCAGAGTGAACACTTCACCATAGATGGGAAGTGAGAGTGGAAGTCCTGAACCATCGCCATACACTCGATACAGAGCTGAGGGGGACAGGAGACCCGGACTGTATCACTGCAAAACGCAAAGAAAAATGTGACAAAAAGTAAGAAAACAGATAGAAAAATACATCTCTCATCATTTTCATGGTGGTAACTAAAGCCAAGTTATTTTGAGATGCTGTGGATGCAGACCTGTCGTGGCTGGGGTTGGGCAGCCGTAGTCCCAGGCTTTCTGCAGGTTTCCTCTTTGATGCTTCCTGTGTGGGCGGGGCTGGGTTGACAGCCTCCGCCTGAAACACAGGTGATTCAGTGCATCTATGTTTTCGCTGCAGCTTCGAGTTCAGTTTATTCAGGTTGGCGTTTGTACTGACTTTATGTGGGGCCACAGTTTCCTTGGATTGCTCTTCATCATCTAATTGTGTAACCACAGAGTGTGTCCTCACAGTCACCTGAACACAGAAATAGAAAGGTGTTGATGGGGAATAACAACACATACAAACACCAGAAGGAGGTGAAGTCTAGTTCAGATGTACCCTGGTTCCAGGTTTGAGTCCACGGAGCTGAAGTGGTTTGATGTGAGTTTTATGATACAGCATTTTGTGTTCGATTCGCTCTTTGACGTACAGAAACTGCAGTCGACACTTGTCACAGTTGAACCCCTGGTTCTTCTTCTAAAAAAAAAAAAAAAAAAAAAAAAAAAGGAGAAAAAAAAGTTTTATTTAATAATGACAGCATCAAAAACCGTGATCTGTACATTGCATTTTTCATTTTTACTGATTAAATAATTTCCTTTTTTCTGTATGTGCATCATCTAGAGCCAGAGTCACCAACCCTGGTCCTCGAGAGCTACTATCCAGCATGTTTGAAATGGTTCCCTCCTCCAACACATTTGATTCAAATGATAAGCCTATCATCAAGCTCTGCCGAAGACTGATAATGACCGTCAGGTGTGTTGGAAGAGGGAAACATCTACAACATGCAGGATAGTCGCTCTGAAGGACCAGGGTTGGTGAACCCTGCTGTATAGATTCTATCTGCTTCCTATTCATTTTTGTTTTCAATTGTTCATGCGTTGTTTTTTTTTTGTTTTTAAGTTTTCACTCAGAATGATTTTTTTCACTGTTGCTATTCGTCAGTACATAAAGCATTTTTACTTAGTACTAAAAAGTAAAGTTACCCTCTTTACTGGAAGTTCTAGTATGTGAATATTCACACGCTTACACATCTACACATAATAAAACAGAAACATTAAAAAGAGTTATCACTGGCTACATTCATGAGTTACACTTAGGGCTGAATGATTTCAAGAAAAGAGTTGTATTGCGATTTCTCTGGCAAATATTGCGATTTCGATTTCAACCACAA
>JAQQZY010001165.1:0-25785 GCA_030068375.1 Ostorhinchus rueppellii | reverse complement strand
CAACTTTCTCCTCCTAGTCCAGTCAAGACTAAATATGAACCAAATGCATTTATATGGCATTATTTTACATTGCTGTGGGAAAAGAGAAGCCTCTGAGTGGGGCCATGAAATGGAATAGTATTGTCTGAACAATAAATGTTATCATCTGTCACTTCACATATTTAACCCCTTACATAAACGAATGGTAATTCTGAAAGTTTTAAGCAAAACTAAACACTCTCTGGAATGTGTTCTTTTTTAGCCTTTACACGATGAGAGTTAACTTTCACTAAGACTTAGTCAAATTCAGTGTAGTGTAAATGTGTTCTGCAAACCGAGCATTTGTGAGCATGTATCGTGACTCATGGGGTTACATTAGATGTTCCAGATCTGCTCTAATTTTAATTCTGTAGAGAGGCAGACTTCTTCCTTGAAGTAAAATGATACTACCAGGGTGCTAGGGCCCTAGAGATTTTTTGGTCTTTTTTAGATGCTAAGGTGCTAACATTGGGTGTTGGGTGGGTGATTGGCAACACTGGAAGACAGATGCCACATCCTCTCAGGAAAACAACAGGATGCTTAAATTAAATTAATCAGTTGGTAAAATTTAAAAAAAAAATTAATGAGTTATAGTCAAGACTTCCCAAGAGATCTGGACCTTTGATTTGAGAGAAATAGGGCTATGGTGTAGAGTCACAGATCATTTTACGCAGCATCAGATTGTGTTGAAAAGCTTTCAACAGCCTTCAGTGGCTCGCGCCTAAATTCTACCATGTGGCCGTCAGTCAAGAAACGAGCATCTGTGATGAGATGAGTTGCCAGCACCTGTATAATTCTTCATACTTTGCAAATGTAATGTTACATTTTGGCTTTGGTATACATATAAAAGTACTATATTTGTAGTGCTAATCTGTTTTTATAAAATGCCTTCTTAATGGCAGCTTCTCATTGAACAGGATGTTTGGAGTTTAGTGGCTGTAAATCAGTATGTTGCTAATTACAAATGTTACATAAAAGGCTTAAGATCAAGTGTCAAGGAATAGGCGGACCATTAGCACCATCATATCCTTATTCCCTTTCAGAGAATGATCATTTGGTACCAACTGACCAAGGCTTTCGACTCTTTCTGATTTTGTGCGTCTTTTTTTTTTCTTCTCCTCAGGCACTACCTGGAGAGCCGGAGTTTGAACCAGAGGCTGGGCTCTCGGGAACGCAGTTTGGACATGGCCTGTGAGGAGGATAGCCGAGAAGGCACCTGCAAGGACAGAGATCGCGACTGGCACCATTACAGCAAGTCATCTGGGCGCAGCAGGCGAAGCAGTCGAAGGAATAGAGACAGAAGACGCAGGCGTAGTCATTCTCACCATGAGTCATCCTCGGTACGGGAGCCTCCTTTTCTCTTTTTGCCCCCCACCCCTTTCCTGTCTATATCACCAAAACGAAAGGGTCATTATCTCTGGTGTTTAGCCAATGCTTAACACCTATCTTTGTCTCTCTGTATCTCTGTGTTTGTCCTACTCCTCACTATTAAGCATGACTTCCAGTAATGAAAAGTAAGGGGCTAAGGGGTTCAGGAAGTAGGGGATTGTCAGTGTTTTTATAGATGTGGAAGAGAAGAGTGATCCTAGTGGGCTGTTATGGGACGTGATCGTAAAGAATAACATTTAGTTACAAAAAATCTACATTTACAAAGACTGTAATCAATCAAGTTCAGTTTTTTTTCTGTACTACTCTGAGAAAGTCTCTCATCTGAAAATTTTGTTGCCATGTTTTTCTTCTGTAACACACACTATGTGGTGGCTGGCGCCCAATTTCTCTGACGGGGCTGAATTTGAATTTGCTGCTCCGTCCATTCGCCTGGCGGTGTTACTGAACGGGCCGAATCTGTCCACCCCTACACCTCCCCCCCTTGGCCTGGTTGAATGAATGACGATGTCGCATTGTGGTGGCCTGGTGCTGGCTGACTGACTGATGGGTTATTGATGTGATGGCGGAATGCGGCTGTTCCGGTGCAGAGGAGGAGCCATCACCGCAGGAGCAGGAAAAGATCCAGGAGTGTTGAGGATGATGACGAGGGTCACCTCATCTATCACAGTGGAGACATGCTCAGAGCGAGATGTATAGAATATAAACTTTTTTTCTACTGTTGTTCACACTTTGTCTCTCTCACTCTCTTGTTGTCTGGTTTTGTATTTCCAAACATTAATTTAGAAGATTGTGTATTTGGGCCAGTAGACATAATTTTTTTTGGCTAGAATTTGCTTGTCAGTGTAACATATTTAGCATTGAGTTGTATGCCAGTGGTCTCTGTTCAGAAATCTGTTATAGTAGTGTAGCTAAACAGAGCCATGTAACATCAGGCAGTGAACCAGCCAAAGGACAGTGTTTCACTTTGTCAGTGCTGTGTTAGTAACTTCAACTTTCTATTTTCTGTAGACGAGATTGTGTGTACTCTAGGAGAGGGTGCCTTTGGGAAGGTCGTTGAATGCTTTGATCACTCTAAGTAAGTATAAATAAGTAAATATTCCGTAGAGATTAATCAGTTTTTTCTTTGTTTTTTATGATTAATAATGGCTGTCTTTGTTTCAGTGATGGGGCTCGAGTAGCTCTGAAGATCATTAAAAATATAGACCGCTACCGTGAGGCAGCTATGTCTGAGGTAGAGGTACTAGAAAACTTGAAGTCTCTTGACTCTGATAAAAGATTGTAAGTAATTACATGTCACACACCTGCTCATCCAGCAATTAAGTGATCATGTTGCCTTAACTTGCATCAATGTGCCTGTTCTTTTCAGTGCATGTGTACACATGCTGGACTGGTTTGACTACCATGGCCATGTTTGTATAGCTTTTGAGCTGCTTGGCCTCAGCACCTATGACTTCCTCAAGGAAAACAACTTTCAGCCTTTCCCCATTGAACACATCAGACACATGGCATACCAGATCATCCGAGCAGTTCGATGTGAGTGGAACACACAAGTACACACACACTACAGCAAGTTTTAAAATTAAGTTTGGATGAAACTGTATGTTTCTCTTTCAGTCCTGCATAAGAACAAGTTAACACATACAGACCTGAAGCCAGAGAATATCCTCTTTATTAATTCAGACTATTATATGGAGTACAACCCTGAAATGGTAAGTTTTGCCTGCTTAAAAACAGGGTCAGAGTTTCTAAACTATAGGCTTATATCAACAGCTGTTTAAGTAGTCGTTGTCCTTTCAGAAACGCGATGAACGAACATTGAAGAACCCAGACGTGAAAATTGTGGACTTCGGTAATGCCACATATGAACATGAGCACCATACATCTGTGGTGTCCACACGGCACTACCGTGCTCCTGAAGTTATCTTGGGTAAGTGACTCTTTAAGCGCTGCACTGACGCTTTAAATCCATTCTTGGTTTTGTAATTATTAATCTTTCTCCTTCAGATCTGGGCTGGGATCATTCCTGTGATGTCTGGAGTGTAGGCTGTATACTCATTGAGTATTATCTCGGGTCTACTCTCTTCCAGGTGAGTGGCTGATCATAGGTTGATTATTAACATCTGAAATTAATATTAAAATAGATTTCTTTAAACTTGTGTTAATTTTTTCAGACACACGACAGTAAAGAACACCTTGCTATGATGGAGCGAGTCCTGGGCCCCATCCCCACAAACCTCCTGCAAAAAACCAAGTAAGACATACTGTTGTCATCAGTTATCATTCTGAGGAACAGATCAATACAAGAGAATCAGTTTACAGTCATGTAGTAGGATCTTCATGACATTCCCACCTCATAAACTTCACTGAATCATTGCTTAGTGATCAAATTCTGACAATAAATGACTATTACACAGGAAACGACGGTATATTCACCGGGGCAGACTGGACTGGGACCCACACAGCTCTTCTGGGAGATACGTTAGAAAACACTGCAAACCTCTCAAGGTAGGATGAACAGCACTGGATGCACTCCAGTAGTTTGATCAGGTCATCAAGACACTCAAGTTCACATACTGAAATATTTCAACTAATGTGGATGTTTCCAGCCTCTTCATGTCATAGTTGGTGATGGTTAATTATAGTTGTATATGATCGCGAAGCTCTTGACAAACGTTCACATTAAAACCAGCTACAGTTCTTCAAATTCAACTTCATTGTCAAGCTACAATACAGAGCATCTGGTGTGTGTCTGCACTTTTATTGCAGGAAAAAATTAGTTGAAACTGATCATCTGCTGTGTTTTTGTTGTGATCAGTTGTAACTATTAGATGTCATATTTTTGATGTTCTGACGACTATAGATTTTACACATAAAAATTAAACGTCCTTCCTGTCCCTACAGCATTACATGTCATGTCAGGGTGAAGCCCATCAGCAGCTGTTTGACCTCATGGAGAAGATGCTGGAGTATGACCCAGCCAAGCGCCTCAGTCTGGACCAGGCCCTTAGACATCCTTTCTTCTCCTGCTACTACAAGACCACCACCACCAGCAGCAGCAGCAGGAAAAGTAGTAGTAGTAGTAGTACTGGTAGCAGCAGCCGCAGCCGCAGTCGACCCAACAGTAACAGCAAAAAAGACTGAGCCGTGAATGTGTCATCTCCATTCGGGCCTGGCTGTCACCATGATTTTCATCATGGCTCTGGGCACTGGCCTCAGCTCTCATCCTGACTCTCCAGGAGAGGTCTCCACCTGCTGACTGTATCAGTCCACTGCCCCGATCTGCTGTGCTGTCTAGTCCTGCATCCATGGCTTATGGTCTCATCTTTTGTACATTTGATGTAATGAGTCCTCCCACATGTCCCGTATTTATTTACCAGTGTAATTTAAATTGTAATCTCTGAAAAAATGTGCATCAAGCTGTCTGGGTTTTTTTTTTCCTCTTTTTACACCAATGTGTAGTCTTGATTTGTCCATGCTGTGTCCACTGCCAAGTGGCTAATCCATAACACCACAAATGCTTTCATCTGTATTGGACTCACCAGTATTTATTTGTACAGCATTATAGGTGTTTAAAAAAAAAAAGTACTGTTGCGGGCAGAAAATCCTTGTACATAGATTTTGTTCAGATGTTGTTTTCCACTGTAACTTTTACAGAATCATGTACATTTTCTCAATAAAACTTGAATTTACATCACCACTGTGTCCTGCTTGTATATATTATAGGTTGAGTTAATGGTTCAACTGTCCATCAGGTGGCAGTCATGAGCTGTGGTAGCGCTGGTGATCTGTAGTAGACCCCCTAAAGTGGCCGAGAGTGGGCAGCACAAACCCCCTGGAGACAACGGAGGAAAGGAACTTCATTAATATTGAGGAATATCCTTTAATTCTCCGGGAACAGTCAGACTAAGGTAAGTTATAAGTAGTAATTTAACATCAAAACTGGCTTCATCAGGTGTATTGAAGCTGCATAGAATCGTTGGGATGTAACTTTGTGAACATCCGTGTACTGTATTCACGTCTGGGATTTCTTTTTTTTTTTTTCTGTAATGAAAAACGCATCTTCAATACTCGACTCTGTCCGTGGAAAACATGTCCATCTGCCCGTACATATGTGTGACCTCCCACTGTTCTGTGTCCAGTTAAAGTATTTCAGCCAAAGTTCCCTCATTAATGAACATCTTATGTGTGTTTGGACATGTTGGACTGAGGCGTTGTCAGTGAACGCATCCTCTGATAGACCAAACAATCACTGTGGGCTCACAGCTGTCAATCTGCAGCCTCCCACGTGGTCAGTGGGGCGGGCGCATCTCAACCAGTTGAATGTGTAACTTTTAGGGAGGCAAACAGTTGTACTCACTGGTAGTTGCACTTGCACATTCATATAGGATACTCTCGAACAGGAAACAACAACCTACGAGTCGCGAGGCTCCTGTTGTCGGTGGGCATCCACAGCTCTGCGTGCGCACTCCTGCTCCAACACCCACTCTAAGCTGCCTGTCGTTCATGCGTAAAGTGCGCTGCTCAGGACCTTCACAGTGCCATCCTTCTTTTTTTTTTTTTTTTTTTTTTTGCGGCAGACATATATCCAACCAGCACCTTTTGGTAACTTTTTGTTCATGAGGAAAACTTTAAAGCAGGATTTGACCATGGATACAAACGGAGACTCTGTGGGGGGAAGTAAAGGGTGTCAGTGCGCCCCAAAGTCCGTGGCTCAGCGGTGGCTGCCGGGGTTACCCGTGGCTCTGTGCTTGCTGATGTCCCTCAGCTCCATCACTGTGTGTCTTCTGATGAGCTTCAAGACCTACCAGCTGGAAAACCGGCTGCAGATGGAGATGCAAAAGATGTCCATCTTCCATCCAGCGCACATGGCTTTTCTAAACGAGGATGGGAGCCTTATTCCAGAGCTGAGGACTTCCATAGGAAAACTAGTGGAAGAGGTACAAAGTTTTGTTCATATAAATTCCATTAGTTCTGCTGTATATTCAGACACTCCACTTATGGAACTCTGACTGCTCTTGGTCCATTCACTCCAGTGAAATCTACTAAAGCACCGGCGTTTTTCTGTAATCGTATCCTAATTATTGGTCCTAACATCAGTCCCCCTAAATGCATGACTTTAGGGATCAACCATGCATGCATCTGGCCAATTAGTTTGCAGTTAAAGCTCTTTATAGGGTGACATAACCACTGATGATAGACGCTAACCTATAATTTTATCTCGTGGAAAAGAAATTAGAATAAAATGAGTTTCCTTTGAGCTGCATGTGGTTGAAAGGTCACAATCGAAGAAAATATAATTGTTTATATGCACACTAACCCACTATTTTTTTTTTTTTCTGTTCTGGTTTATGATTCATATTTATTCACATTTGACTTAACAGAGGCAATTTGCTTTACTTTGCCATAATGTGCACCAGATTTCTAATCCTGGATTTGGTTGTGTTTCTGCAGAAAGTGGTGGTCATGATGCCAAAACTACGGACAGCGAGGGACGTCAGCCCAGAGTGCTCCTGTCCTCCAGGTCTGTCTGTCTGTCTGTCTGTCTGCTTCTAGTAGACACAACACACTCAAACTGTACGCTGAGTTATTGCCGGTGAAGCTGCCTCTGTCTCCCCACTAGCCTTCCTGTACTTTAACACTGTATGTTTATGTGTGTGAGTGTGTTTTTCTGTGTGGGGGGGATTACGGCCCCTTAAGCCAGTGAAGGGCCCATACTGTGACAGCAGGGCTCAACACTCAGCAGCTCAGTGGGGTCGGGACGTCCACCCTGAGCCCTGCAGCCGTGTACCAGTGGGGGGATGCTCACTTTAATAGACGGAGCAGCCGTGTGCCAACATTGACCACATTTGGCTTGTGGTGTTCATTACAGAGCTTGTGATAGTTTCTGGGTGGAGAACAGTGTGTGATCCACATCATGGTACACACAGAGCCCCCCTTATTAGCAGGGAATAAAGAAAGGAAAGATGGCATTATTTGTATTTGCTGTGTTTGGTGTGAGAGTATCAGCTGTGGAGGTAATGGTTTATATGTAGAAAAAAAACCCAGTGCACATCCTATGACTAAGCAGCGACAGGATGTGCAAGTTTTTATCGAAGCTGGCATTCATTACATTCTAGTTTCAAAATTACACCTCAAGTTGAATCTTGCTGTTTTAGTTTGAAACAGAAGATGACATGCACATATTTATGTCCTTATTTTTTGTGTGCAAAGGTAGAGTTTTGAAGATCCTTATCTGAAGATTTGGGGAATTTCCTTCCCTGGCTCTTGTTCTTTCTTTTCTTTTTATCTCTGGGTGTGAATAGCCCCCGCAACAATACGAACAGGTGAAAGCGTTCACAAGTGGAATTTCTGGCTTGTTTTCAACACATTCTGTTTTCCGTCTGAGGTTTTGCTGTGCCAGGACAGCCTGGCTCTGTCTGGCTGGTCGCTGAAGTTTGTGTTTGTGTTTGTTGTTTGCATTGGATAGAACAGGACCAAAGCCAGTGACACTGGGAAACCAAACTGTTGTCCCACTTTCCACGTCCAGACACCGTAAAATCTGTTGATTTAAGTGGTGGCAGAGTCACTGTTCACTAGTTCTAGCTGTTAATCCTTGATTGATGAAGTCATTGATTAGATTCGATTATTGTATCAGATGTTTCAAACATATGTTTCTCTTAATTTTTCTGAACTGCCGTAAAATTAAGCGGGTTTGACGCTGAAAAACAAAGCCGCCGCAAAAATTCAGAAGTGTATGTTAAATCCTCTCCACAGTTTCTGGTCTTAAAATATGATGTTTTGTTTTTAGTGAAACAAAAGCCTATTCTGTTTATTGCGGCTTTGATGCAACAAAATGCCTGTGGACATGCTTTTTTTGTTTTTCTGACTCCCCAGTTAGATTACTCAATAGTGACTTGTTAACATTTCTCCACCAAATGTGTTTATTTCTAAAGAGTCTTTCACTTGATAAATTTGGTGTGTTTTTTTTTTGTTTGGGGTGTGTTTTCGTGCATATGTGGTATATGTGGACTTTATTCAAATGTGCTGCTGTGTGTACATCCCATCCTCGGTGGGTCGATACACAGCCTGGATCGTGGTCCCATGTGGCTGTGTGTGTGTGTGGGGTGTATGTGTCTGAGTTTCTGTCCTTGATCCTTTGAGGAGCCGACAGAGGCACCTCTCTCAACACGACACTGTAAGAAGAGCCTCTCTCCTCCCTTTAGCACCAACTCTGCCATCTGAAACCTGAATCTCTCACCAACAGGATCATAGGCCAAGGTATTTCTGCCTGTATGTGGGCGTGAGACACAAGCACACGCAGCATGACCAACATTTGTGCTATTAAAGCTATGCCCTCCACATTGGGGCGCTCACCTTTCAGCGTTCATGAAGACAGGAGCCCAACAGGGGGCAGCATTTCTGCAGCAGCACAGGCACCGGTGGCGTTGGAGTGTTCAGTGGTATTTCTGACTAAAATGACTCTCCTCTGATTAGAAAAATGTAAGTACTTTAAAGGCACGACTGTCTGGTGCAGTCATTTGTGGAGACACAGAGATACTGTTTGTAAAGTATGTTAATCCAGTGACGTTTATCTGCCACAGAGGCAGCTTTGTGACACTTTTACGCTCACAGATACGACGGGCCAGCAGTCGTTACGGCCTCGACAAAGCTATGTCACAGAGTACGACTGCTTACAAGCTTCAGGTGTTTGCAATTAACACCCGCCTGTTCCCTCAACAGACACACAACATGTACTCGCAGACAAACGTACACACACATTCATTATTTACACATGAACACAACACATTTATGGAGCCTCGACTAATTAAAACCATGTGAGGCCTCTATGTGTCCTGTGTAGAGGGAGTGTATTGTCATCTCCGCACTTTGCATTTAAAGCCTGTTTAACAGGTCTGATACCGACCAGGGGGCGCACCGTCTGCCCACACTTGGGCACAGACCCAAAAACAAATCTCAGCCAGACACACCCACTCATGTTACTTCTCAAAGACTGCGCTGTCGGATAAGATATTAGAACAATCCAGTCAAGCATGAACCCTTGTCAGTGCATTAGGATAAAGTCTGAAACAAGAGGTCATGTAAATCAGGTTGTTTGTTTGCTTATGATGTACATCCTCACATATGTGTGTTAAAGCTATGATATTTAACATTAAAATATTTAACCCATAAAAACCCAAACATCCATCACTGACCACAAGCATCTACTGGTGTAATCTGTTTATTACCTGTTGATCCAGTAATCCTATCAATACATGTAAATAATTGGTGTCAAATATAGTTTATCATCTTTTCATGGTCATCAGATTTGACCCATTTGGACGTTCAGAGGCTCCATAGTGAAGGCAGACACACCGTCATCTTCTACAACACTGATTCACCAGTAAAACTCGTGGAGTTGGATCAATGACAGTGGATGGACACTGGGTTTATGTTCCGTTAATGATAGATTTTACTGAAAAAGTCACTATTTGTTCAGTTTTCTCTTTTTCTGATATAATAACCCTCAAGTTTGATCTGAGCTTTTATGGACATCTATATCATCAGTGAATTAAATACAGGAAAATACCTGATTTATAATGATAAAATGCAAAATGCAGAGGATGATGTAAAAAAAAAAAAAGGTGATAAATAACTTCAGAACAGTTAGATATAGAGAACATTTCATTTGGGAACTGACATAAAAGTAGCACTGGGTCTTCATGGGTTAATATTGGTACTCTGTGTGCTCAACAATGTTTGCAATGGCATTCCAGTTTGGAGGAATATGTCATTTAAATCAGTGTAATAGTCTGCTTCAGTGATGTCATATCCCTTTTAGTAACATTAAGTTTAACTTTTCTTGCAGCCATGTCAGAATGAAATAAGTCACGACTGTAATATGAATAAAATGCTAATACATACATGATACAATAAAGATAGTTTCTGCCTGACTGACATCAGATACATTTTCAGTGGCACATTTGAAGTGATGTAACTCCCATGACAGTTTTTATTTTTTATGTTTAAATGAGACACTCCTGCAGAAATGACATGTTTTGTGTTCTTGTGTGTTTATGCGAAGTTTATCTTGGAGTTGTATTGTGCAGGGAGCTGGTCATCTGTGGACATTAACAGATGGAGCTAGAGTTGCAGCTGTGGAAGAGCTGGAGAGATGTAATAAAGAACTCAGGGGAGAGCACGAGGATGGACTTGGAAAAAATGATTCATCCTCTACGTATGAATCAGTGTCCAGGCTGTTGACAGTGCAGTCATTAGCGTACAATTATAGGTAATAGTTAATGTAGTCTCCCTGTACAAAACTTCACAAATGCACACAAGCATGCACAAATCTTACATCTTGAACCCGATATTTATGACCGAGCGGCTTCAGTCGGCGCAGGCATGTCGGCCTTTGGTTCTCTGTATACGAGGGCAAGAGGTCGGACCTCTGGCTGTGTGGTCAGATCCATTTCCATCAGATAAGAGCTCATTAACCCAATGAGTGGGAACACAGATCTGCGCTTGTGTGTATTGGTTTAATTAAGAAGGCATGCTCACAGTGGGGCGCTCTGATGCATTTAACACGTACACATGCAGTCAATAACATATCTGCCAAAAGTTGTGTCTGCCTTCTGCGTCCATTCTGTGTGAAGCCCATCAACGGTCCGCTGATGGAAACTGTCTGGGAAGCAGCGCCTCACCCAGGAGGCAGAGGGGAGGCCGCACGCCGCTCCCCTTACTCAGCTTCCTGCTCTCCTACCTGCAGCAGGAGACGGGGGAAGCCGGTTCGACAGAGACGGAGACCCGGAATGGGGCCAACACCCCCCAGGGCTGCGTTAGCTTTTAAAGCCGTAATAAATGAGACAGGAAGCTTGCAGCTACTTATACAATCTATCGCCACAGGAAGAACACATAGGCTGTATGAGATCCATTAATGACCATTTTAAAACAATGAATGGAGGAAATTTGTTTTCTTAAGCAGTCTCATTTTAGATTCGTTCCACCGTAGCTCGGAGCTGTAGGCAGTTTCTTTAAGTATTAAAATGCCGGAGCGTTGAACATAAATACTCTGTGTGTGTCTGTCTCTGCTTTCATATACATGTCTATTTCTCTGTGTATATGCTTGCCCCCATGTGTTTTGTGCATGTATGTTTGTTTTGATGTCTGCGGGCATATGTTTTTAGTGTTTGACTCCCAGTGACTGACAGTATTGCTAGAACACCGCAGTATAAGAAGTCGTTTATGAAGAGGGTATCCTGTGGCAGAAAATCCAGGTGGCTTATTACATTATGCTGCAGGGAGGAGGACATTTTAAACCAGGGAAGAAAATATACAGTTTTGAAAACACAAAATACTTTTTATCCTGCTGCTGTGCACGGGCAAGTACGAGGTGGTGCCTTTGCATGCACATCCATACTCAGATTTCCAATCACTGGAGTCTGGAGGGTGTTTTCTGCTGTGTAAATCTCTTTCCGCTTCAGTTGTTGGGAGTGAAATCCTCCCGCTCGTAGCCAGTCCACTTTCAGAATTATGTTTCTCCAGCAGTTAATGTGACATGAGTAGAATTCACAAGTTTAATCAGTACATTCAGACTTCTTCAATTGTGATTTAGTAATAAGGATAGTTTTACTGGTCATTTTAGCTTTATGTTGGACAGTATAATAAAGGCAGCAGCTTAATGCCTTCCTTCTACATTCCCCTGTAGCCTTCTTTTTCATTTTACTGCCATATCACCTACTGCTGATCTCATCATCGTATAGACAGCAGCTCTGAAATACACTCTTCTATCCTCATGTCCTTACGTTACTTTTATCCTTTGCTTTTATTCCCTCTGGGCAGCGTTACAGCAGGAATAAAAATGAGTGACTCCTCTTGATATCTTGTTCTTATTTGGAAGATGATCTTGGAAGGAGAGTGCGCTCAGTTTATTTGTAGAAGGAGAGGGGAATGCACTTGGAAAGCTGGAGATATTTAGTTTGGAGATGGTTGTGTCTATGCCGTTGAGGTCACAGGCTGAGTAAGCAGGTCAGAGGTTATGGTTCAAGACATGCCTTTGGATGAATGGAACAACTTCTACAGGTGTGTATCTGTACAGTTATTAGTTATATGTGTGTGTGTGTGTTGCCCTCTTGACCATCGTTTGCACACATGTGCACTATATGCACGCTCACCCACCCACACATAAACCACATCCAGCCCCCTCACCCGCTCTGTCTCTCATCAGCCTTCTTATTAAAGTTAGCTTTGTGAAACCACAGTGTTTAACAGCAGGGCCGACATATTTCCTTTTAAAAAATAAACAGCTGGACACAAGCCGGCTAGTCGGCAGTCCATGATGGGCCACGGGGACCCCAGGAACACTGCGAGTGGCTTAAGGGCCGGGTGCCAGGCGGCAAATCTGAACATGTAGAGAAGCCACACATCAGCCAAGACGAGCTTCCTCAACAGACAGGGATGTAGTTGCAACAACACACTGATAAACACTTCTGGATGCAATTATCTATTGACATAATATCGCATAAGCTGTCAGAACTGACTGAGATCATTTAAAGCAGGAAATGATGTGATATTTATTTGAAGGACTTTACCTCCATGTGTTCATATTTAAGCTTAGTATTATAGGTCATCGCCTCCTGGCTAGCGGTTTCCAAAAGGAGCCAACTATTGAGCAACAGGGCCTGTTTATATTTACATCATTGTCTTTTCCAGCCTTTTCACGGAACTAAAGAAGTTCTGTTTATGAGGCTGAGGTTTCTCAAGCTCAATGTAACTCCATGTCAGAGTTGCTGTGGTACAAATACAGGAGATATACCTGTACACGCCTCTGAAAGCCTGGGCAACATGGGCCTGGTTAATGGGTTTCTTATTATCACAGGCAAATAGAACTGTGATACAGCTGAAAAACATGAGCTATACACAGTATTAAGGAGTATTTGTAATAAAATTTGCAGATACTTCAAGTTTATCAATTGTTCATTGTGAAAATCTTGTTGGATACAAAATGAACAAATAATTTGGCAGATAGTGAATGCAGATAACACTGTTATTTTGTGTTAATTATGTTTTTTTTCCCATCAATTTATTGCCAGGAAAACAAATAAATCTTCACTGTAAAACATGTACTGAACTGTTTTAAAGTCTGTAAGGCTTTCATCACAGTATCATCACAATGACAACAAATTCACTCATACAAATTTATGAAACAACCATGAACACAACATAACAGATAAACATCAGCCACTGCCATCTGTTAAAGGGCATCTTATTTGCCAAAAGCCAGTGTCACTCAAGAATGCCGACGGCCGGCCCATTTATTTGTGCATCCCTGTTGTTAATATTTTACAACCATAAAATGAATAACTCTTCAGAAGGGTTCATTCCAAAATGAGATATCCATCATTAGAAAACACATGACTTCAAAGTAAAACACAATATAACTGAACATCTGAGTCGCTGATCTTCATACAGTTCTGCATTGTCTGATGCATGAGATTTCAAAACACCATTTGTTTTCAGCAGACCAGTGTGCATCAAAAGCACACAGTGGTGTGTTAAACCACAGAGACATAATTCATTTCTTCAGCCTTGGATTGATCTAAGGGCATCACCACAGAATCATTCGTGGTGTTTCTGGAGCCACAGAATCTGTTAACTTGTTACAAGACAGATGGCCTGTAAAGGGTTATAATATAATGTGAAACAGTACTTTTTTTAGTTTGTAATTGTTTGAATATGACTTTGTATTCTAGACTTATATTGGAAAAAAAATGTTTGCCCTGAGTGAAGCAAAGAGGAGCAATCAATTCCAGAGCTAGCACCACTAAACTGCATTATAAAACTGTGCAGACTTCTCTGTTACCTTTAAAAGCTTTAACTAGTAGTGTCAGGAGTTATTAAATAATAAGACACGGAGTAAGAGCTGATCTACTCTGAGAGAAAGTGAGGCAGGAAAGAGTGCACGGAGCCGAGCTGAGCAGACACAGCGCCAAATGTGGAACCGATTATGATGTTTTCTTTAATTATCACAAGTGGCAGGTGACAAGGTGAATAGGCTTTTAATGGGGGAGCAGAAAAACTATTTAACACTGCCATGTGGCCTCTGGATGGCTGGCAACACTGAGGTTAAATGATCCCCTGCTGCTCTACAGTGTGTGCCTTTTCGTGTTTACAGACATACAGCTGCGATTGCATCAGCAGTGAAGATGTCCAACATGGATCATCAGTATCAGTCTTTTAGATGGCATTTACAATCCAGTTAGTCCATCAGGAATGTAACATGCTGAATCCAGCTGTGGAACGGGACTCACGCAAACGCTCCTGGATTTATTAGACAGATAGTCATCTCTGGACGTGAACCCAGACAAAAGGGAGGCAGAGACGGATCAGAGGTTATCGCTGACTCCCTCCCTTCCTCCCAGATTTACAGTAGAATGAGCAATCAAGGTGTCTTTCCCGGGAGCCGTGGGGGCGTCGGAGGTGTGAAGCAGGGCTCGGAGGATCCAGATGGTCTCACTGTGCCGAACATGCTCCTGCATAGTGTAAAAGCTCCTTGACAAGCTCGTCACTCTCCCAGCACCTCTTTAATGAGACCTGAGCTCGTAAAACTGGGCCTGAAACCTTTGAACGAGCCCTGAGCATCACTGTTCCATGTTATTCTGTCATAACAGGGAGGCGAGGGCAGAAGGGAGTAGAGCGCAGGAAAACTCTCAACAACTTAACACCAGCACACAGGGATGGGTGTATTTACAAGTGGCACGCCTGCTTTCTCTCTCAGTTTGACCTTTGTGTCCATCTGACTATTTTGGTGTCTTATTTTTATCCTACTCTTCTATCTTGTCTATATTTGTGATTTGCAGACTGTATATATTAAGATTGTGATGTGTGGATGTCCCCAGGCTGTTGCGTTTCCACAGTGGGTCACTCTGTTCACTCTATGTATATATTAACCTCAAGTTCATCCAGGGTTGAGGCAGGGGCGCAGATGGTTATCAGCCGTACTGTAAACAGACAATGAAGGGATGCAGAGGGTGTGCGAGTTCTGCAGGTGTGTCTATCCAACAAGCTAAATCCCCGGTTGTGTAGCTGCCAGAAGCAACAGCAATTACAAGCAGATTTGTTTTGCTGAGGCAGAGAAACTTAGTAGTCGACCACAGGCAACAGAAGTTACAACTCGACTGTGGTATGAGACATTTGGAAGGCTGACCGTGTAATTATAGATTTGCATTTTTATTAAAAGGAGCTATTTATCACAGGAGGTTTCGGTCACTTTTTTTTTTTTTTTTTTTTTTTGAGGAAGTTAGAAAAAGACAGAGACACAATCAAGTTTTAAACCTCAAATGTTGAAAGTTCCCCAAGCAAAACACACAGTTGTTCAGCTCTCATGTTTACGGTCGTACGTTACACGCCCAAGCTCAACGTTCAACCACAGCGACTGCATTTAAACTATCGGCTTCATTTTATCTGAAAAGACTTGCCAAAGCCATCGACGGGGTCATTTCACACCGCTGAGCTTTCCCTGACATTGATTTGTGGATTTTGCACGCAGTCATTTCCGAGCAGCGCAGATATCTGAACGCAATTACAATCGTGTAACGCCGAAATTACCCTGTCTCTATGGATCAGCTGCTCGGCCAGAGCTTATGCGGAGATCTGTGGCGTATGTGCGAGTTAATATTTGCACATACGTACATCTCTGTGCATGCGTGCCAGCAGTTGTCTCAGCATTTTTATCGCCGGTTTTGCAGGCGGATGCTGCAGTGACAGTGTGATAATGGCTGCTAAGTAAGTGTTAATGAGTGCACAGTGGTGGACACACACCATGACTTACTGCCATTAAATTGAAACACTTGGTTTCTGTCAAGAATAGTGTCACTGCTGGTGCTGAGGCGCAGATGAGGGTGGGGTAAGGAGGGGAAATAAAGGAACTGAGTGCACTGAAATATACTGCACATGTTGAAACCTCTTTTTTTATCGGCATTCCATCTGTTTTTTACATATCGAGCAAACTTGCGTGCATTCTTGCTGCTGAGTGTGTACATTCAGGACTGTGCATGTGCATGTGCATGTGTTTTCTGTGTCAGCACGAGCACGTGTGTTTCTACAGTTCTGCATACCACCCAACAGTCCATCTCCATTGCCAGCCTCTATAGGGACGTCTTATCTGCATACTTGCTGTTCCACTCAGAATCGTAATAAAGTGAGTCCTGAGTGCCTTTTCAGAGCCAGGAGAGTATATCACAGATGTCCACTCAGCTCAAGTTACAGCTGAATATTTGCGTTGAACATGTGGACAATCTATCAGGTCAGCCATCTCTCTTTCCCTCTCATTCTCTCATTTTCTACATTTTCTACGACTTTCCCTTCCGTGTTTATCCTTTCCCTGTTTTCTTTTCCTTTCCTTAAACATCTGGCCTCCTACACAAACGCGGCTCCTCTACATTCTCAACGTGGTGAACACTCTGATGTAGTTGGATGTTGGATGTTGGATGTTGCATGTGTTTGTTTGTGTCTCATTCAAGCTAACTGACGCTGCGGTTCAGGAGCTTTAGCCGTGGCCCACATCAAGAAGAAGAGCACTGCTGTGAGCAAACAAAGGCTCAGACATATGCACACATATAAACACACATTGAAACCTACACCCAGAGACGGACACGTACACACCTTTTTTATTGTGCTGGGTTTTATTTGGTGTAAATACTTGTTGAATCCAGGTGCTGAGGTGCACTTTAGGTACGAGGAAGGCCATTTTTGGGTCTTGTTTATTTACTTGGAGTATTTTCTCATGGCCATGTGGTTTTGATTGTGTGATTTGGAACAAGGACAAAGACATGGATGAACAGTGAGAGTGGGGAAAGTGAGACAACAGCAGGAGAGAGTGTCAGCGGGAATCGTGTGTGCAATCCCGATGAATGAAAATACCGGAACTCGAGTGTACACATGGACTTCAGTGTCATGGTATGTTTTTGCTAGTCATTTCGAAGTGTTCTACATCTTGTATCAGAACCATTATTACGACACTATCTTGGCATACACCGCTTCTTGTGCTGCTCTGAGCCCCTTCTAAACTCTAAACAATGAGTTTAGCTGCTTAAAGCCAGGATTAAACCAAAAAGGTATGTACACTCAGCTATATCAGCCCAGATTGGCCCCTTAAAATGGGAAAGTTGTTTATAATACACAATGGGCCAATAAGGAGACATCATTAAACATGTTGTTGTGAGTCACAGCCAAACCACCAGTGTAAAGTACTTCTCTAATGGTGTTTTAATTGGGAAAATTGGGGTTAATCTGTGTTAATCAGATTTGTACAATAAACTTGAGCAAATTTGCAAGAATAATTAACATTTTGTTTGTCAGAGATGTCAAAATGGGAGGTCATATTTCTGGTGTATGAAGTCACTTTTCATGTTTGTGCACAAATTTGTTAGCCGCTTTGGCTGTTTTTATATGCCAAGCTCTGAACAATCCCACTCTAACCACAAGTCGCTGATTTACGACGTAGTGCTCCAGCGAACACTCTTGATCGTGAGTTATCTGGCCTTTTATTCTACATGCTTTTAGACATTTGTGATGTTATTGCAGCCACCGATCTACCCATAATCCATTTTACTGCACTGGTGAAAAACATTCAGATTACTTATTCATGGCCTAACGCTTCTTTGCATTTCTGTCTGCCCACACCGAAACACAAAACACACGAGACTCATCGCCGGGATTTTGACTTATGATTTTTTAAAGCCAGAAAAATCCCCTGAAGACCTTCACTATTGTAATTCTCCAAAAAATCCTACCCAACTACAAGCTACTGAAGTTGTTTACCAAACAGATGTTAAGGAGACATCTTTCCTGGCACCGAACGTCTTGTTTATTTATTTGCAACAGATGTTTGGATCTCACTAGAGAGACACGACAATTCGTCTGGTACGCCAATTAATTTGTACGACAGATTCACTGATTTTTAATTGACCTCATTACCTTTGAACTCTGAACTCGTCTCGTTGTTTGCTTTTCAATGTGAAACAGGCAACAGTAAATGGAGCATGAGTACCCAGATGCTTATCAAGCCTGTGCAGGATTTTTGCAAAGTGCATATCTGAATGTCTGTGATATTATGTGCATTTACATGAGCGTGCATCCATTTGTGGACATGAACCCTCAGGCGTAGCTCGGACAAGAAGGATTCTGCAGGAGGAATAAAATAGACAGAAGGGGTGACTGTTGGAGATGAGAGGGGTAAGGGAGGTGGGAAAGCAGTGTGTATGTGTGGACCCCAAGCAAACAAGTCGGATAAGATCAGAGTGGAGGGAACGCAGCTGGAAGCCTTCCTGAGTTGACCCCCTTTTCTCTCCCTCGCTCACATTCCTCCAAACCCCTCGATGCTGTCTTTCTCTCTCATCTCTTTGTCTCCCGACTTCACCTTCCAACATCTTTTTCCTGCTTTGAATCATCCCGATGCTCCTCACCCCCTGTTCAATGCATCGCACCATTATTCTTTATTTTTCAAACAATGTCCTCGTGCTTGGAATTTCCTAAAGCCATTTTCTCCTGTGTGGTGTGTTCACTTTACTGCCTCTTCTCCATCTTCTTTCTCCTCCTCCTCCTCCCGTCTCAGCAGGACCTCAGTAAAGTGGGGTCAGCCCTTTACATGTAATGCTATGTCTTTCTTCTGTCTCTCCTTTGCTCTTTGACCACGTTCATTAATACTAGCCTCTCTAAACTGACCGATCGTCTTTCATGTTTTCCCCTGGGTCGTGTCATAGACATGACAGTAGACCTAACATTTCAAAGTAAGGCCTTCCCACTGGGGCACCCTTTGCTTTACGTGTGAATTTACATGGATCTTCATGTTTAATAGGACCAAGACAAAGCAAAAATAGTGCAAAGCAGCTGTGCTTGTCATCTTTTGTGACCTAATATAACACCACCCCTTACGGTAATGTCATTCAGCAGAACATAACTGAGCCTTTTTCTTGCTGCAAAACAACTTAGATGAAAACATGTAAAGAAGGTAAAGAGTAGAAATTTGAAACCCCTGCAGTCTGTCATGTCTTGGGATAATTGTCAGATATTTTCATATATTTAGCTCAGCGTCTGCATTGACACAAAGGCAGCTGTTGTTGTCAGCTTAGTTCTATTTTGGCCTTGTACCGGTCCTCTCTGTCGCTTTGACCAGACCCAGATCTGTAAATAGTCTGTGTTGTTGACAGACTGTTGAGATGGATTACACACTGCAGCACCTAGGTATTATCTTCAGATAATAAGACCTAATGTTCAGTGATCTAATGTTTCTAATGACTCAATTTAAATGAACCCAGTTTGAGGTTTTAGTTGTAGACGTTTGCTGCAGGCAGCCCCTTCACTGGTGCTTATCTATCTTTTTGTGACCTGAATAATCTACAACCGTGTCATATGTTGGACATAGGTTGAACAGTGCCCCACAAACTCCTCTGTAGTAAGTTTCAAACCATAAACAAGTCCTATATACAGTGTCCAAAATGGGATATAAAACCCAAACCCAACTCAAGCCTGTTTCCTCTGGATGAAACAGTGGACAGTTTGCTTTCAGGTGCAATGTGACACCTATGATACAAATGATAAGTTGTGGTCAATATGTATATCCAGGTATTGTTATGATTATTGTGACAAAAGGCAACTGAGTTTTATTGTCTATTACTGTTACTGAACAAGACGCAATGCAAATGTTGTTAGAAAAGCAGCAAGAGTCTTTTGAGTGTATGTGTGTGTGTGTGTGTGTGTGTGTGTGTGTGTGGGGGGGGGGGGGGTTGATGACCTGATCTGTCCACTTAGGGGGTCAACCAGCGCTTCAGAAAAAGAGGGGGTAGAAGAAGAAGTAGAAGTATCAAATGACCTCACTTTAATGGTGCTGAGGTTGCCTGCCTGTCTGGTTGTCGGTCCTCCAGTGTGTTGGTCTGTTTACCGCTCTGCCAAATGTCAATCATCAGTTACTCACACACATGCACTCTGTCCCGGCCCCTCAGACCAGTATTTGACCCCGGAGGCCTGATACTGGACTCGACTTTAGTTGATGTCGGTGATGCATCTGAATCGAGTTAGCCGAACTATTATTGGATTCATATAACAAAAAAACAAAAAGACCCCGAGGTGAACGTCTAACCTGGTTACACAGAGCAAACAAATGTCTCAGCGCAGGGGCCAGTATAAACAGGTACACGAATACGTACACTGGCAAAGACAAATGCCTGCGTGCCAGCAAATACATGCAGAGGAGGTATGTACATGCACACGTACTGTTGTACTGTAGCCTCACACTGTGCGTGCAGAGACAGAAACACACACACAGGTTTTGGATATGGCCCAGTAAATCCATGAGGACTGGTTTCTAACATGGCCAGTACACACACTCCCCCACACACAGAGACTGTAAATGAAGTGTGGATGGCTCAGAGCATTCTATCAACTAATACAGGAAGAAAAGGAGAAGCAAGATGCTTGATCCCGTCCTTTGTCTTTTCCCCTGAGGCTCACAAAAAGAGGCTATTGTTGTCTGTTCTCCCCTCTTTCTCCTCTTTCGAGTCATCCATTCCTCTTTCTTTTCATCCTACATAACTGTGCTCTTCACATAGTTTTGATATTATATATGATCAACACAAGGAGGGTAAACTAGCCTGTTCCACACCATGCATCTTTGTCCTGGTGGTTATGATTTTATAGTGTGGTATTGGATTCTTTAGTGTTGTGTACTGTGGTGTCACATTTGTCCTATGTGGTGTGGTATTGTGGTGAAGGGGCGGGGTTTGAGGACAGACAGGGTAAACAGGGCTTCGCTTTAATGTGAATAAAAAGTCGTCAGTGTGAATGAAATTCATTTTTCATTCATGCGTCTTTCATGCCTTTACATTCCCATAAACAGACATGTGCACACATTTAAGGTATGATGAGGATCCTGTGTCCAATTAGATGTTTTCTGCAGCCCATGTGCGTAACGTACGCCGCTGCCATTGCCTGTGGAAGTGCACTCACACACTCCAGACAGCTTCAGGAAAGCATCAGTAACATGCGCTTTGACAAAAGAACCTGCATCTGGTGGTCATAATGAACAACAGTGCCTCCTGCACTGAGCAAGCACGGGAGACGTTTACGAGATCATCTTGAACGTCTGAGAGAGATTAACGAAAAGTCTCTATTTTTAGTTCTATGTATGATGTGTGATATTATTTGATAATTGACACTGACAGAGTTTCGATTCTCTGTTATATCTTGTCAATGAACCATGAACAAAACCCACAACATCACAAGCTTTCATCAATAACAGAGTTGTACTGAAGTCCTATAAAAATATTTTCATATGTTTTACTGGTTTACTTATTTATATTAAGTTAACAATGTTAAATATAGCTTTATGCAAGTGTTTTCATTTTTTTTACATCTGCTGTCATAAACTGGGCATTATATTTCCAAACAGTTTCTTGATGTCTTTTTATCCTTTATATTTTTAATAATGCTCGGTTCAAACATCCAGACAGAAACTCGTGGTTTTGACAGCTTTTTGTTTCTTTATTATTTATGGTTAAATTGATCTCAAACTTAATCTCATTTTAAGGACCAGAATCCCACTTCAACCCCAGTTTTTGTCGGTTTCACAAATCCTTTGTTTGACTGGTTTAGGCAGAGTGGGCCTTGGCCAAAACCACCGCTGTCACTTTCAATCGACAGGACGTCAGTTGTCGTTCGATTGGCGCTCGGGTCTGTCGGGCTGTGATTCAGTCAAGATGTTTCCACTGTGGAGGAGCGAAACAGTGTAATGCCATAATGAGGCTGCCAGCACATTATTCGACTGCACACACCTGCAAACCAGCCCGGGAGGTCTGGGAGTCTCATTAGACGGACCAGGGCTATTTCTGCTCAAATCCCCTCTCCTCTCCTCTCCTCTCCTCTCCTCTCCTCTCCTCTCCTCTCCTCTCCTCTCCTCTCCTCCTAAGTACGATCACAGATGTCATGGCCATTTGCTGCTCCCCATGTTGCAGGGATGGGGGTATGAAAGGGGGCAGTAAAAGTCCCAGACCACTGTAGAACATGATCTTTAATGCACCGTTAACCAAAAGCTGACCTCAGCTGATCTTTCCTTCCACTACCTTTTCCAGTTTTTCTTCCCTCTTCACACAGTCCATCCTGCTTACACTGGACACTGGGCTTCAGTTTCCGTCTTGGTTGACCAATACTGTCTATACTGTTTTCATTTGTCTCTTTCCACAGACCTTGAGCAGATAATACTTCAACCCAAGCTGGATCTGCTTTATATTCTTCCTTTTTTTTGTAATATATTTATTTTGGGGCATTTTATAGACTACTTTTAAACACATGGGAAGATTTTGCTTTCATGGCCTCCTGGCACAAAGACTTTCATTGTGCCATTATAAAAGGCTCTGTTAACCCAAACCATGAACACTTCCATCCTTAAACCAAACCAAATAATTCAGTGCCTTACCAAACTGAAAATAATCACGAAAATGCTGAAAATAGTAAGTGAAAGAAATCAGTTTCCAGCTCAATGCGAACCTCAGTCTCCTGCGTGACAGACTTCAGTACAACCCATTCATCCATGACAAATTCTCCCCTGTGGCCTTTAAGACTCTTTATACGGCCTTACCTAAGTCACCAAGTTCCTAAAGATTTTATGCTGGAAAGACTCATCTGCCAGAAAGCCCTGAAGACTAACTTACCTTTAATAGCGGATAGTAGCACAGAGACAGGAAACTAGAAGCAGGAATGACATGCAGCAAACGTTAACCAGACCAGAAATCAAACTGGGAACACTGGTCGGCGCCTGTAACCACTCAACTACAGACCCCCCACCTGAGTCTGAGTTAATAGATCATAATAAACCTCATAATGTCAGGAAATGTCAATAGAAAGTGATGCTGAATTACCATATTGCATTTTGGTCTGTGTTTTTTATTATTTGTGGCGCTGCAGAATGAAGCTGGATTGTCCTCTGTGGAAAACCACAAACAGTAGATGCTCCGGGCGAGTTAAACCAAACACTAAAAATGATTTGTAGACAGTTTAATCCAGGTCTGCTATTTACAGAGCAAGTCTCGTTCTTTTCCACTCACTTAACCGTCTGTTGACCCGTGCCGACCTTAACATCTTAGGAAGCATCTCTTTTTCCACTCATTTCCTGCACGGCTCTCATTCTGTTGCACCCCAGAGTATTTGGTGTCCACAGATCCTCAGAGTGTGAGTTGGTTTTTAATTTTTTTTCACCCCACATATAGCCACTCATGTGCCACCAGAGACAAATATGTCAGCCTATTAGCGCGCTAAGTAGCCCTCTTCAAATTCCTGTGATAGTTTTTAATGAAGCCATTTGCTGTACGGATCAGAGCGGCAGCGTTAAATTTAGGCTTTCATTAACCTCACCATGTCTCAGTTTCCTGCTATTGTCAGACAGCAGGCACAGGTGTGGTGGTCCGCAGGGGATTTAGAGATGTGGCTGTTTGTGGGTGGGTGTAAAGTTAGTGTCATGATGAGAGTGGAGATGAGCAGGAGGATCATCACCTCAGCTGAGAGACAGAAAGCCGGTAATCAATACGTGAACGGATCAAGTTTTAGGATGTAAAGATAGACAAAGTGATCTAGAGATGGAGCTGTGAAATGAAAGCACCTGGCCTGGAGTGAGGAGACCAATCCGGGGTGGAATCGTGGGGTCGGGACCCTGACAGGTGTGGAGGATGGATGCCAGTGCTGTGGCGTTCGTGGCAGACAGACGAAGACTGAGAAACAGGAGTGAGTTGCATTCGCTGTGAGGAAAGGAGCCGCTGGGGCAGGTCACACATCAACACTTCAACCGTCCTGTTTCCTGGTGCGTGGATGTGTGAGACATATGTGGTCACACTTCCAGAATCCTGTATCAATGCTCACTTGAAGAGAACGTTCTTTCTGAAGACCTCTTTTTACTAGAACTCATTCCCTTAATTTCTTGTTAATTAATTCGCCTCAGCACGCCAACAGCTCGCTCAGTGAATACCATTTATGCGCTGTTTGCTCAGGTCCATATAGGGTGTGTTTGATTTATGTTAATGAGAGCTTCTCCTGCCAAACCACTCAAAGATAAATAAACTTCAGTGCTGAGTATAAGGGAATCACTTTCCTGTCAGTCATACCCTGAGTATAAGACTCCTGCTGCTTGTGGGCTTGTTTTGATCTGGATTTAACCAACGCAGACAGTCGCCAATTGAACCACAGGACAGGATCAAGTAGTAGTGTCCAAATAGTGGATGAAATGAAGCCATCAAGATTTTTTTTCATTTGGTTTTTTTGCCGTTTTTGCACTGCATGGTGACGGGGTCAACTCAGCTTAACTCGACCTGAGTTTGAGGTTTTCCATCAGTGTGGATAGAAGTGAGCTGAGGTGAAAGCAGAAGGTCAAGTGAAAACACTGCAAACTACTGATTGGTTTGATTATATGATACTTAATTTTATTGTATTGATTTTTTTATAGTATAGAATTCATCGCATGACAAGCTGGAATTAAATGAGGAAGCTCAAAGATGATTTTTTTGTTCATGAATCCTTTCATGTATAGTGGTCACTCCAGTGGACAGTCTTCTACAGTTGTTCTATTGTATATTCATGGGTTTCAGTTCACACCATCACTGTAACTGTGCTGTTCTTCATAAACCTGATCTACACTAACATGTTTGAGTGTAAATCAATTGCCAATTGCTAGGCTTTACACCAATCATATATATCGGCTATATCAGATCTGCCAATATTTGGCATTTTTTGAAATGTTCGTGATCGGCGATCATGTCATAAATCACCGATCCGATCAATGACGCTATGTGACGGACAATAAAGTTTTTTGAATCTTCACGACGGCAACATCCATGGGCGACACAAACAAACATGTCGGAGGTGTGGAAGTTTTTCAAAGTGAGAGAAACAGACATAGCACAGGCTATCTGCAATATATGCAACACTACAGTACCTCACGGGGGAACATCGGCAAAAAATGAAATTTCAACATGACAAATTTAATCAGGCACTTGGAAAAGACACGGAGGAGCATGTCGAGTTCAAGAAATGTGGCGAGGAGAAAAAAAGAAAAGCAAACTCCGAAACGGATGCTAAAGCAAACAACTTTAGTCAGTGCTCGTCCGTATAGTCAGACATAAATATATAAGTACAGAAACAAGTAACTTAAATATTGCTCCTCATATGATCGGCTCAGTGATCGGCACAAAAATCGTGTCAAGCCTACTAATTGCTACAAGATTTAATTAACACTTTTCTTAAACAATTCTTTTCTTGCATGTAATCCCCAAGTGAGTAATAACTGGTATTAAAGTATGTTAAAATGTGACAAAACATCAAATTATCTGCATTAAAAATGTTTTTATTTCATAACTTTCACAC
>JAQQZY010001159.1:0-13624 GCA_030068375.1 Ostorhinchus rueppellii | reverse complement strand
AATCACCTGAAATATTGACGATCAAACTTTTATGCTCCATTTACCGCAATGTTAACGAAAATTTCAAAGTGATCCAGTATGCAGGATTTTTTTTTAAAGGAAATTTAATCAGTTCTTCCTTGTGCCATTTCCAACAGTTCCTAAAAATTTAATCAAAATCTGTCCATAACTTTTTGAGTTATGTTGCTAACAAAGTCGGATGGTAACAAACACACAGTAAAACATAACCTCCTTGGCGGAGGTAATAATAATAATAAATAATAATAATAATAATAATAATAATAATAATAATAATAATAATAATAATAATAGATTCAATTTCTGTAGTGCTTTTCTAAGCACCCAAATCTACTCCTTATCTTTTTGTACCTTTCCCTTTGGACTGTAGGCAGACAGAACACAATGCGTCTTCATAAATTGTTGGCGGGTGCCTAATTGACTGCTTATGATAGATAGTGTTTTCGACAAGCCTCATATCTTCTAATTGTTTAGACTAAGATCAGCTCCTCTGGTTTCTCTTATCAGACTGATAATTCAACACATTCACACACACAAACACGATCACAGTGGGAGCACAGACACATAATCATACTCAGTCCCTTGAGGTGATGAACAAGTCCACCATCATCAGCCGTACAACACTGAACCTTGTTTCTCATCTAAGGAGTGTTTAGTTGATGGAAAAGCACATTTGTATTTGATTAATGAATGGATTCAGTCAAAAGGGGAGATCCTGAATCCGTATATGGTTCATTCATTGGTTATTTTGTTTCAAAATAAAATCAGGAAAAGAAAAAAAAAAAAAATCTCTGGCCGGTTTATTTTTTTCGTCTTTTTTAAACAAAATAGGAAAAACTTTAAACTTAAAATGAAGCATCAGACTGTTTTGTTTTTTTTTTGTTATACAGTGGACCGAAACACTGAAAGAACAGCTTTTAATGTTTTATTTGGTGTTGTTTCTCCAGCACGTATTCCAATGGATGTCAAGTATCCTGTCATAAACTACATTTGTTTAGTGCTAAATTCAAAAACATGATTTTTGTAGTAATAAGCTTTACAGGTGTAGCTTCATATTACTTGATAAACTGAGAAGATCACTGCGGTTTCCAGTTCAGCGCTGGAAACTTGGTTTGGACGCCTATGGTTGTAGTGCCAGCAGAACCTCCTTACGGTCATTAAAAAGTACCATGTGATTTCTGCATGGGTCGCCCTGTTTGTCTACAGCTCCGTAATAAAACTCTGCCAAAGCCAGGAGTGCAGCCATCATAGATAAAACCAGAGACACTTTGAACTAGGGCTGCACAATGTTGGAAAAAACTGACATTGCGATTTTTTGTAACTGCAATAAATATTGCAATATGAAAAAATACTCAGGAGGATATAACAGCTGTGTCAAACAAATAATAATAAATGGTCAAACAAATTAGTTGAGTTTCCTCTTGTTTTGGTGACAGGTGGAGGGCACTGTCGCCACAGAACATGTTTCAATATCCTCCTTCCTGTAGCTGAAATAATTCCAGATAACTGACATTGGTTTTCTTTTTGGCACCAACTCTTTGTTTTTGGTGATTTTCTCTTGGTTTTTTTTGCTCATTTTTCAATGTTGTTACCTGCGACTCACTCCATGTACATGGGCGGAGTCTACTTTGACAAACTGATTAAAAACTATTGTGATTGGTGGATGGCTCAGGTACTCGGGCTGAAATCAGATGACAACATGTTGAATTCATTTGTCTACTACATCACCTGCGATCTGACTATTGGGCACATGTACACGATGTTGATGTTCAAATGACATATTCAGTTGTACCTTAAACGACTTTGATAAAATGGATCACTTAACACTTCTGGTGTCACAATAATAATAATAATAATAATAATAATAATAATAAAAACAAAATAACTTCATATTTTTGTTTTGAATGCAGAATAATCTAAGCAAAATTACATACAGGTGTGTGAAAAAGTAGATAATACATTTTTTCTACCTGATAGGAATAAATGGGTTTTAGACCAGTTCTCTAAATACTAAGGTTCTAGGATAAATGTCATTAATGAAATCTTTGTGACATGTCATATATGTTTATACTTAGAGAAGACAATCTATTCTTCTGACTCCAGTCAGTCTGGAGTCAGAAGTTTATGTTGTTTAGAAAAGGAAAAAAAAAAATACTTTATTTTATTTTGAAACGGAATAACAAATGAATGAACCACACACAGATTCCTGACAGCTTGTATTGGAATGCTCAGAGCACTTACCATTGTAGTTCCCCAGAGATTATTTCATGTAAATGTAAAGCGCTTGGCTTGTTCAGTCTCACTGGGTGGATGCCTCATGCAGCTGTAATGGAACTGTCTACCCTGTATTTACCTTGTGCAGCTTGTGCATACCGTCACACACTCACATGTCTCTCTCTCTCTCTCTGGAAGTGAAGATAAATGTTGGGTATACTGTTAGCCCATGTCATTACAGTACAGTATTTGCACAGTGAGCCTTCTTAGTGTATTCAAGAGTGAAGTTAGACTAAATTAATTTCTGTATTTCCACAATTAAACCACACATTTTGGATAACCTCTATTTTTCAATTAATACTGGGGTTTGTTAGAAAATCAAGACACAGACGGTTTCCCATCCTTTTGTCTGTGGCAGCCTGCCATCATCTAATTTACCCGCTACAGTTTAATATCAAATTTTCTGCACTCATAATAACATAAAACATCTCCAGCATTGTGTTTTTCACCTTTCCTTTGGCAAAGCATCTGTGTAAATCCAGGATTACTGCACAGTCAGACGCCTGTGGCCACCTGCAGCACAATTTGATCAGGACTTGTTTTTGTCATCTTGACTTTATTTCATCAGAAAAATAGTCAGCACAGACTCCTGCAGATAAAATGATATCTGCTTTGGAAAATACTGTACTTGTACTGGTATCTGGTCAACTTAGTGGAGTAGGAAAGTTTGTGTAACATTTCTATTGATTCAATTAGTTGCACGGTCTGTATGGTTCACTTGTACCATGTGTCATACAGGAATACTTCTACTTGTACCGTGTGTACGCAATTATTTTGTTCTCCACTTCATAAAACAGAGCAGGTGGTGTGGGATGAACCTTGTTTGCCTCTCCTGTGCTTTGCTTTTCTGCTCGTTTTTCTGTCATTGTGATTGTGTGTATACGTGTGTACTGTATGTGTGTATTCATGGAGTCAGTCTAAGGCCTTTAATCTATAAGTCTATTGGACTTTGGAAACTAAGTGAAGGAAAGCTCCTTCTGCCAAGAGAGGTCACAAAAGATCAGACATTATGATGGTCAATAAGTAAATTAGGTTTAGAATGAGAAGTGTTTGTGGGAGAGACAGACAAAGTGTGTGTGTGTGTGTGTGCTTTTGTGCCTGTCTCATTGTGTTCATTGTAATTTTTCTTTCCAATACGATCAAATAATAATAATAATAATCTATTTTATTATTTCTTACTTTGGATAGTATACATTTATGACCCCCAGTAAGTTGTGTTTCTATTCGTACAAAATTATTCAAGGAAATAATTAAATCATCAGTCATAAAGAATTTTTCAGCCTGTTTTCTGTGTGGATTGGTGTTGCAATTGTTTAATTATTATTTGTTATCATTATATATAGTATTATTTAGTCCTCTGACCCTTGCACTTTTCATACACAGTGTTTATTTGCTTGTTATGGTATTTTATGTAACATGTAAAAAGCATTAAAAACAATAAATAAATAAATAAATAAATGGAGATGATTATTATTGTTCCTTGGATTGTAATGTACTGGCAGGCTGATCATCTAGTGGTCTAGTTTTATCCCGTCTTTTGCTGTAGCAACTTCACTGATCCTATTGTCCTGTCACTTGAGAGCCTATGCTATCTGTAATCCAGTTCTAATCCTGTGATGCCAGTTTTGTGTGAATGTGTGAGTAAATGCCAAATTTGTGATCTGTTAGTAATAATGTAAGATGCAAATACAACAGTTCTAAAATGCATAATGTAGTAACCATTTTTCTACAGAGAATAGAATGACGGGGTGTTTTCTATGAGCATGGTTTGCTTTTCTTTAATCAGTGTGTGTTTAATGTGACCTGAACTGACATTGTGTAACTGTGTGTCTGTCAGTGTTTGTTAGCCACTCTCTTTGGAAAAAGGACTTTATGTTACACAGTCAGACCCTCACAACTGTTGTCCAATCCTATCTGTAGCTTCCACACACAGTCACAATTGACAACACAGAGTTCAATTACGCTGACTTACATGCACCATTGACCTCAGGTCCATTCAATCCAATCAAACAGCCTTAAATGTTCATCTGCCCCTGAGTTTCCATGTTGGATTTCTCTAGATAGTTGCTGTGTTGGTTGTCCTCTTACTGAAAAGATTTGGTTTTGGATTGTGGATCTATTTTAGGTTTTCCTTTTCCCCAAAGAATCAGCTCAATTTCCTTTACTCTGTTTTCTTTTCCGTTTGACAGCAGGTGCTGTGAAGTGAAAATAGTTATAGGTTAAGTTCCCAGTGGAGATCTGAGCATTCCAAGCTATACACAGAAGCACCACTCTCACTCCACTCCTGTGGTGGTGAATACTGGTGGATGGAGTTTGCTGTGCTCTGTGCAAAAACAATTGATATTGACATTATATGACTCACTGTAATTATAGTTCTTACTGAAGTGTTATGATACACTTTTAAACAAACGTTAGAAGGGCAGCACTGCCCAAATTTCATGGTTGAACATTTTCTGGACTGATACTTCTGTTATATAGATTTACTTCTCATAGAATAGCAAAGTTGGTTTATTAATGCACAATGTAAATTACATTACAACGTAATATGATCTATTCTTTTGCTGCAGGCAGATGCACAACTACTTGTTAAAATACAGTCGGTCTAGTGTAATTACACTGTCAGTACCCTGTAGCCTCAGCAGAAATTCTATGCTTTGCTCCAGTGAACCATCACAGCATAATGCCACTTCCAAAAATACAATATTCTGTGCATATTCTTGGAGTTGGATTGGCTTCATCCATCATTACATGGCTATTGGAAAAGACTAATAAATTAGGTAGATACTGATAAATAAATGCGATGGGTAAGTCTTGGGTAAGCTTGTAGTTTAGGGTAGCCAGAGGTTATTCTGAAGGGAAACAGTACTATTAACAACAGGTAATGTTATGAAAGGTCCATGAGGAATTGTGTATTTACATAATGGTTTTAATTAGAGGTCTTTTCCCTTATCTTGCCCTTTTTTCTGTAACTGTATGATGTCTCTGCTCCTTGCTAGCAGCGGTTTCTCTCAGTGTTGACTTGGTGGTCTGTTAGCGGCCTCCCAATGGCCCACCAGTGTTTTTCTCATCTTTATAGATATTCTTAGCCTCACCTCAGAGAAGATATCAGGCAAGACTTGACAGAGTACCCACTCACGGGTCAGACAGCCGCACAAGAAAAGCAAAAGAAAATAAGATATAGTGGATGTGAGAGCATAGCCTGGTTCGTCATGTGCCTTGGCAAAGACCCTTCATCTCCATGAGAGACCACGATTAAAGCTAGCGGGTGCTTCGTGGCAAAGTTGAGTACAGCACTGACCTCAGGGTTATAGCTCGACACGGAAGACCACAGAGATCGCCCAACCAAGATTCCAGTGTTCAGAAGTTTCCAGAAGACTGCATGCTTGGTGTTATTCCTCCTGAACTGTCCTCATGCGACATGTACTGCTCTTAGAGTGTTCGTTTTTCTGCTGTCAGTCTGTCTAAATTATCTGTATGAAGTGATGCAAGTGCACAGGATGTAGAAATATACTCTGTATCCCGGAAATTGTCAAAAATATACACATTTATTGCTCCCCAATAGTGACTATACGCGCATAACGTTTAATTTTACAGCAGTTCATCTGTGGACCTCTTAAATATTATTTATAAGCATCCTTTATTTACCTCGTCTTTCCTCTCCTCATTTCATCCTTATACAAGTAATTTGAACTCCAGTGTAACCGGAACCGTATAGTAATGTAACTTATTCTTTTCAACAGGGCATCAACATAGTGGAGCCCAGTAATGCAGAGCCCCCGCCTAGGCCTCCAAGCCCAGCCATGTACCAGCTGGATATTGTCCTAAAGAAAGGGAATAACCTGGCCATCCGAGACCGGACAGGTAGGAGCTTGGTTTAATCTTCCAGGTACAAAAAAAAAAAAAAAAAAAAACACACAACAGTGAGAAAAATCTAAAGAGACAGCGTGACTAGCCTCATCTTGGTTTTATCTAGCCCAGGTGTCCTGTATGTCGATGTGCACATCTGTTTGGTTTTTTTTGGTAATGCAGTCACAAGTGGACACAGTGCCAAAGCTCTTTTTCTGTGAAGTGTTTGGTTCTCTATTTTCTATTCGTTGTTCTCTTTCCATATTCCAAGTTTAATTATACAATGTGACTTCACAACTCTCTCAATTATCTATGTGTGAGGCGAGCTGAAATCACCAGGCGTGATCTGGTACATTTCCTGTGCACTGGAGCATGAACATAACTGAGCTTAACCCAGAACATTGTGATATTTTAAGCCAGGGGAGTTGCTATAGGTATGATCTCCTGTTTAGTTTAGTGTGACTAAATCATATTGTCCTTAAACTCATGGTGCAACCAACACAATACGCAGCTCCCAGTATTAGTGCATGTTTTAAATACATTTTCTCATTAAGCTACTCTGTTAAAGAGGACTTTATTCTGAAAGTGTTGAACAGATGGCCTCCTGCCAGTTGTGGAGGCTGTCAGAACAGTAGCCCCTTAAACTGTGCTGAAATATGTGATTTTATTTCGCCTGGTGGTAAGGCCAGGTCACTTAAGAAGGCAGGGTTAAAGAAATTGGTTTGGATACTGATGGACACTGAGGTCTCATTAGTGGTTATAGGAGTTGCCTTGGCGACAGACATGAATAAGCTGCCCTGCTCTCTCTGGTACATTCTACCTGACTACCTGTCCGTCTGGATAATGAGCATCGAGTGCAGGGCTCACCTGTCCTGTCCTGAACCCATCAAAACAGCTCATTACAGAGAAAGAGAAAGAGAGAGAGAGAGAGAGAGAGACAGAGAGAGAGAGAGAGAGAGAGAGAGAGAGAGAGAGAGACTCTGGCAAATCGCATAGGAATGTAGTGGGATAATTCAATATGAGCACTGTCTAATCTGTCTAATCATTATTGCAACAGATGCCTTTTTTTCACAAGGATCGTCCCCAATGGTATGTGCATCAGTTTGTGCCACTTCTTGAAATATCACCAAACTATGTGCGTATTGCTTTAGCTGTTCAGCAGGTAAAGAATAAAGAAGACAGACAGATGATTAGCTGTTGTAAGCAAGTGTTCAGGTTTAAGAAAAGTATGTGTGTGTATAAAGGTACATATAGCTGCAGGAAACTGTTCAGCACTCCTCCCCTTTGATTTACAAAAAGCTCCAACATGAATTATTAATGCCTCAGTCTTCAGTTTTGTCTGCAAAACATTTTGAATCAACATCTTTTGAGGAAAGCACCAGCAATATGGAATTTCAGAAAGTTTGGGTATTCATACCCACTGAGCCTAAAAATAAGTGAGCTTAAAATACCCACTGAACATAGAGACGAGCAAACTAATCACTTCAATATTTTTTAAGCTAGTGATGCATTAAACACAAATGAAATCATTGCAGTTTTGTGAATCATGGAAACATTCAGCAGAAAAAAAATAGCAGAAAGTACTTCTCTAAACTGGATAATACTAAAAAACTAGGAGCCCTCAGTATAAAGTAGACTAAGGATGTGTGGAAAACCAAATGTGTACACTTACACTGTAGACAAGAAGGGTGATTTTAGGAGAGACCTGCCTTGAGACGTTTAATGAACAGAATGTAAACAGCCAGGTAGTGTGCAGATTAAAATGGTGTGTGGCTCTGGTGAATGCATCAAACTGAAGCATTTACCCTGAGACAAAGACAGAGACGAGGGCCACTCAGTTCCACATTAGCACGCTGTCTTTCCTTTTGTCCCTTTGGTGAATATCCAAGTGATGAAAGAGCCGTTTCACCTGAGCAACGAACAAGGACAAGTGGACAGCTGGAAAGTGAAATGAAATGGAAATGTGAAAAGTGAAATGGAACAGTCCTCACAATTATTCACAGGATGTGTTGCTATGGAAAACTTTATTGCTTTAATCAGATGAGAGGGTGAACACTGAAGAATGAACATGCGTTATAATGCGCATTAAATCTAAATAAGTCTGACAGGTGTAGGTCAATAAAAGAGCACTTCAATTTAACACTTGCCCTGAACATAAGTACCCCACCCGCAAAAAGAGGGGGAAGGGGTATTGTTTGTGGTTCGGTTTGTTTGTTAACACAAGCGGCAAAAGTATTGGTTGAAGTCATATAAATTTGGGTTTACAGATTGACAGTGACCCAGAACAGATGTGATTACATCTTGGGGAAAGTAGGTCAAAGTTTACATTTTTTAATGAATTTTTTACATCTTTTTTTTCCTCCCATTTACTTATAATGGGCGACATTTCACATGCCGATAAAAACATCAATTTTGTTTCAATTTACTTCAAACTTGGCACATATATAAAAGTAATTTATTGATGACTTCAGCTGGATCAATGCCAAAATAATATACAAAACATGCAAGGGACAGGTTTGTTGTGCCTGGCACCCCTTGTTATTAAATTATTATATTTTTCTTTAGTGTTACTTTCTCAAGTTTTTACCATATCTTTGTACAATGATAGAGTGTAATTATAATACAGTCCATGTGCAATGGCTTACCTGCAATAGGTCTGTAGAAGATACCCTACAGTAAAACAATACCTGAATAATGTTCCAATACCATTCTATCTCATTTAATCTACATATTATGTTTATGAATACGAGTAGACATCAAGCGTGCAGAGTATAATTAACCCCTTAATGCCGATTGTCGCAAATTTGCATCAAACTCCTCCCACTCCAAAATGCAACCAAAATACTATCTACTTGAAAGAAAAAAAAAAAAAAAAAAACACATTTCATTCTTTTCAAAATTGGAAATCGATTCAGCTGTTAAGGGGTTAAAGTGTGTGTACAGCAAATGATGAGCTTTTTTTTTTTTGGAAGCCTCTGATTTGCATGTTCTTGAACTAGCATTAATTCTGAGCACGCAGGACCTGTCAATTAAAGACTCAGAATTTAATGATCGTGAAACAGAGTGGACATTGAATTTAACCCAGAGACACAGCCCACGGGTCGACATGACATTCTGGTAAACCGATGTAACACATCATTACACAAATATAGTACGGATCACTCGATGTTGGTATATTCCCGCATTTTGCTGTCACTGTGACACATTTGCCACTTGACATTTTGCACAAATGAGAGCAAACCCTGAGCAGTAATGACGGCCTAAGTGAGGTTTTAGCTGGTGTCACTTGCATTACAGCCAGTTTGACCACTGATCGTTGCCTTCGTGCACTCAGAAACTACTGTGGTGGAGATGACATAGAATTGGAACTGAAAAGTTTCAAAAGCCCATCTGATGATTTAACAGACATGAAGTAGATAGATGGAATTAAATGTTGCTTGTGCCGTCAAATGTTGCCACAAGTATTCACAGCTTTCAAACATCTATCTTCTAGTGATTTTATTACCATATTACATGAAAATGAAAGGTGAACAGGAGTGAAAGACATGCAGTGAGCAGAAGAGCGTGCTATGGTTAAATTAATAATGTAATAAGATGTTTGCTAACCCTGCCGAGCAGATTCTACCTGCCAACTATCTTTTGAATTTCACCTCCTACAGTACAAGGGCAGCACCTTGTTGTGTCCCTAGTGGCATCATCCTGTCTTAGCTGTCACTGAGCCACCACTGGGAAGATCTGAAGCTCTGTAAGTGACCTCAGATGAAAACACACTGACCTCTTTTTCTCTCTGTAGTTCCCTGAAGGTGAACCATGTTTATAGGCCAGGATGTGACACACCATGTTTGTGTGACAGAGGATGCAGAGGCTGCATTCACTTGAAAATGATGTTGTGTTTACTTTGCAGCGTTTTTCTTTTATTATTGCAAATACTTGCTTTTTAAATTACAGTGTCTTGATTTTTGAACTTGGTGAGACACACAGAGATATTTATAGTTTTGCAACATTTAGTCATAGTGGAGGTTCTGACTGCAGATTAGTGTGAAGGTGAATCCCCACACCAGAGAAGGGTGCAGGGGCAATTTTATCTGTGCAAGAGTCAGAATTAATTAAGACCATAAAGTCATGATATTATGTCCTCTTGTCACTGCTACATATCCTTAAAATCCTGTTTGACAGATATTAATCCTTTAAAAGGGAGAAACGGACTGAATGAGATACATTTATAGGTCAATTTGTTTTTTTATAGACTAATATGATAACAGTAGTTTGGAAAAACACGACTGCCTCTATCAAAGTAATACATAAACCTACAACTGAATATTATTAATTGTAAAAATGCTCCATTATATTCTCTCCAAGTTAGTATTTCCAGCTGAGAAGCATGATTGTATCAGCCACTCTCTGAGGTTCTGCTGATACTGAATGTAAAACATTGATTAATCTCTAGTTTCATTGTGCCTCGTCATGCGTTTGATTCCCTATGCTTATTTCCAGCCTTTCAAGGCACGAAACATTAAGAACTTGCATTACTTGAGCACTTTTCTAGTCCTCGAGGTATTCCTCCTAATCTACCTTGGTTTGTGTGTAATTGCACATTATTATGCATATCCACGCCAAGTCTAAGTTGTAACAGTGTCTATGTTACTGCATTTTAAGTATCTGATGTAGAGTGTACAGTATTAAATAGTTTGCTTTGGATTGGCTTTGTGTGTGTCTCTGGTGGTGTATGTAAAACATTAATACGAATGGGAAGTTTTAAAGTGAAAGGTTTTTAGCTCTTTTTGTAATTGCTAAGAGAAGTCATACAATACTGCAAGTCTAACTATCTATCCTGCTGTACAAGAGTCTCTTAAAATGTGAAAACAGTGAGAAGCACAGTCTGACACTACCGTCAGCATGTTGTTTCCCCTTTTTCTTCCAGTCTCCTTCATTGCTTTCTCACCTCTCATATTGTCCACCCACATACTGTGAGGCTGTCTTTTTTATTTCAGTTTCCTCCCAGTCTACTAGATTAAGCAAAATATATAGAGCTGGCGTCATCTCACACTGTAGATGGAGCAAAACCACACTGCGCATTAGTCAAGGTTCATTAGGGTAAATGTCATCAAAGTACATTTCTCTCTATATAAGCAAAAGCATACAAGTACATGATTGTATGTGGTTGTAATTAGGACCCCCACCACACACACACACACACACACACACGCACGTTGGTGAGCTTCACATGATTGAGTTTCTTGTCTTTCAGTCCAATACATTCTATTGACCAGATTGCATTCTGGGTAATGGGAAACCCCAGTGCCGCAACCATTCCTCAGTTGTGACACTACACATACGGCAAGAACACGCACACACCGTCTCCAGTCTGTATGTGAGGTGGTTCTAGAATTGCAGGTCAGTCATGACTGAGGGGTTTTATGGTCAACTTTACTCCATTTATCTCCTCTCCTGTTCTCACATCTTGACGAGCATCAGTGAACCTCTTCTCTGCCGTAGTTCTCAATAACTGTTTTTGACAGGCAATGTGTTGGCAAACTCTAAAAACGTCCTGCCGTACTGTACTATATCTGTGGTGCTGACAGACCCAAGGAAAAGTTCAGATTGACCACTTGACAGCATCATTATGCAGACTTGTCTTTTATATTATAATTTGTTGCTAATTTTACTTGTTTTTTTCTGACAGCAAAGCAGGAAGGCTTTTCTTCTGTTTAAACATGCAGTCACAATTACTTGTTTTTCTTAACCATCATTTTCATGCCTGAGTTGTAGCAGCAGGGAGATGTTTTGCAGATTGAAACACTGATTTCATTGTGACATTTTGCATTATTGATAACTGCTATGCTATCAGCAGGGAATTTGTCATTGTGTTTTCATACCCACCACAAACCTTTTTATCCTTTAGTTGGATTAGTGCTAATAATATCGTTTTCACTGAGTGCAGTAAATTCTTTCTAAATGCTTTTAGAAATACTGAAACACATTTAACAGTCACTTTTGTAATACAGTAAATGTTAATGAAAATACTATTGGCTGCCACATAAGACGTGTTTTAATGCAGTACTGCGGTGTATTATCCAAAACTGTGACTTCATTTATCTCATGAAGCTCCTTATTTTTAGTATGTGATTTTACACTGTCTTCAGTGAAATGTAATTACCTCCTCATACATTATCAGTTAATAATTCAGCATTTGTCTGCCCTGCACTGACATAGAAAGCCATTGATCATGAATATATAATTTTTTTTTGGTAATATCTAAAAGAATAATGACAAAAAAATGGAGAAGCAGTATAATTAATCCCTCTACATGCAGTACGAGTGTGAAGTTACTTGACAGAAAGTAGCTAGAATACCAGGAAAGAAAAAAGTTTTTTTTTTTTTTTTTTTAGTCACAGCCCTCCCTATTACCCTTTTTCATCTTCAGTAACTCGTACCTTTCATTAACCTGTAAAAAAGACCAGACCGTATCATGTCAGTTGGTGCAAACTATCCAGCCATGACCCTGTTCCCTTATTATGGCCTGATAACTGCAGCCAAGGTTTGTTCTCCTCGGCATAAATGTCACAGATAACTGTCCTCTCCATTGTCTCGGACTGACAGCAGTCATCTTTTATTTTGGCGTCTATCTTCCAAGCCTTTATGTCTGACATTACCGCAAAAAGTTCAGTTCCTTTTACTCTTGTGCTAACTTAGACAGCTGCCGAATCATGCGTGTTTGTTAAATTACATTATATCTGATGAAGGTCAGGACACTTTTGTTAATATGTCTGTGTGTGATAGCTCCTATTAATTCACAAGAAAGATAAGCCTGCATTTCATCATGACCCATCATGGGTGTGAAATTCATAGATCCTACTCTTATTGCTCAGTGGTGTGTCTAGAGCTTTGGAGAAAATACTTACATGCCTGCTGGCTGTTGCTAGCTCCCACAGCAGCAATGGTGTTTGAATGGAAGCATTATACTTTGATTAACTTTCCTGAATTTGCAGCCAGCCCCCTCGTTGCACATTACATCATTACAAGTCATTTTTGAAGAGTTTTCTCTCCTAAAATGACATGAATGTGTACAATCTAAAATCCCCTCAAAATGTTAATATGTAAAGGCAAAAAGGTCTTTGAAAAGTCATCGTTTGTTCCTTTAAACTTATACTTAAACATTAATACTACTTAAACTACATTATTTCATTAACAAATATGAACAAGAGCTTGTAATGTATTACAATTTATACTTTTGTACATTAATTTCCATTCTACACTATACAAGTGTTTTTTTTCATTATTCAGCAATACTGAAGTATTACAGGAACATACACTGACCAGCCATAAGATTATAACCACTAAGGCAAAATGCTCTTCATTTTCATTATCATATACCTGTCAGTGGGTGGGATATGTTAGGCACTGACAGGTAGCCTAGTAAACTAGCCCGCCTCTAGTGGCAAAAAATATTTTTTGCCTGAATCGTTGGTCTAGGCACGCTCCATAG
>JAQQZY010001152.1:0-13624 GCA_030068375.1 Ostorhinchus rueppellii | reverse complement strand
CTCCCACCCTTCCTATATACATTCAAGCTACAGTTAAACATGAAAAGATAAACAGGGGGGGGGGGCACAGTAATGTAAATATGTAAATATGTGTGGGTGGTGTGGGTACAGGAGATTGTTGAGCCTATCAAAATACAAAATTAAGAATTCCCATAACTTCTGGAACTTTCTAATTGATTCTCTTGAAATATTAATTTTTTTTTAAACTAATTTTAGGAAAAACATCAGATTATTAAGCCAAACAGATGCTTTTGGTGGGTCAGGAGATTTCCACTCTAGAGTAATTCCACTTTTAACTCTATTCTTAGTTTACTTCTGTAAAATTTTAGATTTGTCTTCTGGTCTAACTTTCAGTTTTTGCTATTATATATTTGCTCTGTTCTTATTGTCTGAAGTATTGGGTTTTTATTCATATTGTTGTGCTGATTGGGGTAGCACTGAACACAATGACAAGAAAGGATGTTCTGTCCTATTCTAGTCTATTCATTTGATTCTATTCTACTCTACTATATTCTATACTATTCTACTCTATTTAATTATGTTCTATTCTACTCGATTCTGTTCTACTCTATTCTATTGTATTCTATGCTACTCTACTTTATTCTACTCTGTTCTATTCTACTCTAATCTATTGCATTATATTCTATTCTACTCTATTCTTGTGTGTTGTATTCTATTCTACTCTGTTCTACTCAATTGTATTGTATCGTATTCGTATCGTATTCTATTCTACTCTATTGTATTCTACTGTATTCTATTCTGTTCTATTCTACTCCAATCTATTGCATTCTATTCTAATCTATTGTATTCTATTCTACTCTGTTCTACTCTATTCTATTGTATTCTATTCTACTCTATTCTACTCAATTGTACTCTATTGTATTCTATTCTATTCTTGTGTATTGTATTGTATTCTACTCTGTTCTACTCTATTCTACTGTATTCTACTCTATTCTATTCTATTCTATTCTATTCTATTCTATTCTATTCTATTCTACTGTATTCTGTTCTGTCCTACTCTACCCTACTCTAGGTGGACAGGTGGTGGTGTTGAAGGTGGAGATAATTGGATCAGCCTTTGCTTTCAGGGCATGTGTTTGAGTAAAGCTTCAGGATACGCACGTCTAAGATTTGTCAAAGATCGACTGTAAAGGTTATCGATGACAAATGAAGATCTATAAGAAATAGATCCGTTTGTTGAATTCCTGTTTCTGTCAGAGTTTGTATTGGAGTTTGTTGTGATGAAGTGGGTGTGGCTTCAGAGTCACTTTTATGATCAGACTGAACAGAGAAAAATAAATACAAAAACCAAAACTGAAGTCCGAAATAACCATCAAATATGTTGAAATAAAAATGAAAACATGCACTGGATCAGTTTTGTTCATTATCTTGTATGATTATCATTATCTTGCTTATTGTTTTAATGATCTTGTAGCTTATTTTGTAAAACCTGTACCATTTCAGTTCATTTTATTGATTATTTTGTGCTTTTTTTTCCTGCCTTCATTTTGTTGGTTTTTTTTAATGTTCATTTTGTTGCAAATTTTGCATTTTGTTGCTCATTTGTTTGCTTACTATACTGTTATTTTTTTCTAAGTTTAGATTAATTTGATCTTTGTATTTTGTACTTTTTCATAATTCTTCATTTTTGGGATGATTTGATATGTTATTCTGTTAATTTTGTTCATAACCATGCAACTTTTGTTTTTGTTTTTTTTTTTTTTTTTCCTCCCTCATCTTGCACACCTGCACCTCTCCTAGTGGTAAAGAACATGTGTGCAAAATATGAAAAGAATCAGGTAAATAGTATCCAAGAATTCGGTTGGACACAAATCTCAGACTCAGAAGAATGGACCAACAGAATTCTTGGTGCTACAGATAAGTATGTGGGTGGTGGACATATTTGGCAGAAGAAAAAAATTATTATTATTTTTTTAAAATCTCAAATGTAAGTCATGGAATTCACTGGGTTATATTCTACCAATTCCTATATTTCCAAATATATGTGTAGTCTTGTAGATTTTGTCCTGAACTTAATGTTTATGGACTAGTTTACTGTCTTAGTAACTGAAGTTGTCATATGGTGTGACATTAATGTTATTGTGTATTAAATTAAAACAGGACATAATGTGATAATGTAAGTCCATTTTTACTGATTCCACAGGAAAAACAAAAGTTTCAATGAAAACAATACTTTGTATAAACCAAAGTGCTCATATTCTTAACATGTCTTTAACCATTTTGTTCAGACAATATGATGGTTTTGTCATTCACTTTCTGATTTTCATTCCAGGTTTCATTCGGCACGTCATGTGTTTCTAACAGTTTTTGTTGCTTCTTGTCATGGGGTCAGAGGTCACACTAAATACTGACTTTAACCTTTACAACCCATTCAGTTACATTTATGTGTGTGTGTTTGTCTTAAGTCTGTGCACATATTCTCTGTTTTTTCTTGTTGTATCTGAAGAAAAGAAACATGTATATAAGTATATAAGAAACATGAAATATGCATGATTTTTTTAAATGCTGCAAAAACAACAAATCTAATCTTTTGTACAGTATACAGTTTGCATATATATATATATATTTTTTTTTTTTTTTTTTTTTCAATAACGTAATTTTATTTTTTGTAGTAAAACAGAAAAAAAATCTGTAGCTGTCATTATTTATTATTAGTTTTTATTATTTTAGTATTAGTTGTTATGTGATTATTTTACTGGTCTGGTCCACTTGAGGTCAAATTGAGCTGTTTGTGGAACCGGAAGTAAAATGAGTTTAATCAATAAAATGAAAAAATATATAATAAATCAACAAAATAATTAATAACATGAACAAAATAAGCTAAAAAAAACAAAATTTAACAAAAAAAATAAGAGGCAACAAAATTTAGAAAAATAAACTAAATATGTAACAAAATAAACAAAAACAAATTTAAAAAATGAACAGAATGAATAAAAACGTGACAAAATAGAGGCTCTGTAGTTACCATGGAAACACTGTCATCTTCTACAACATTGATTCACCAGTAAAGCCCATGGAGTTGGATCAATGACAGTGGATGGACACACTGGGTTTATGCTCAGTTCATACTTGTTTTAGTAAAGTTAAAATGACCATCCATGTTTCTGTCTCTGTATCAAGACATATGCAACTGTAATATACAGGAAATGCACAAACAGCATCAAAAACAAAAAACACTTGAAAATCTAAATGTTATAGAAGCTGTGTGATATGTAGCCCAGTTCTGACTAAAAACTTTGGGGGGTTGTGGAAGAAGTTAACTGCACAATAATGACTCTACCAGTATAATCCATTTACATCTGAATGTTTTCATATGTTTAATACACGATATAGTATGTGGACACGTTGAGTTCAGGTGTTTCTTTTCTAACAGGGGTCTGGGTACAAAACAATAACGACTAATGTCAGAATACAATTTATATTATGGGATAAATATCATTGTATTGGCTAGTTTGGCTTAAATTATTACCTTTGTTTGAAATATTGATTTTTTTTTTTTTTTAATCTTAAATCCTCATGAACAGGACATCTTACAGCTCTAGACATGATGTGTCCCAATATTTATGTTCATATAGTTTATAAACATCAATAGTTATTTAAACTTTAATGGTAGATTTTTCTTCCCCAGTGAGATGTGAAGAAAGTAGATGGTTAGTTGTAGGAGAAAATGATTATTCACAGTCAGAGCATAAAGAATATTTTCTAAATCTAGAGGTAGAACATGTAAAATCATAGTCATGGATAAAAGAAACTAAATCAATGTTGAGAGAAATGAAGTCCAAACCATATCTGAGTCATTTTGGAAAAAAATATAACAATCTAAACCAAACTAACTAATGCAATGATATTTATCCCATAATATAAAACTATATTCTGACATTAGTCATTATTGTTTTGTATCCCAGACCCCTGTTAAAAAAGAAACACCTGAATTCAACGTGTCCACATACTTTTGTCCATATAGTGCATCTCTAGGCCTCTCAGGTATCCTCTCTAAAGGTGTATTATAATAAATATTTAATAAATAACAGCTGTACTGACCTGTGTCTGTCCACGGCTGTGAAGAGGAAACACCACAGTGTTTACAACAGACTGAGTCTCACTGACCTCATCAGACTCAACAGTATCTTACGTTGAGTCTCAATACCCAAATCAGCCCTCCTTCCCCCAGCTTCTCAGTGTTCTATATCCTTATTCAGGACAAACGATTCATGAAGAAGACACGCTTCGATGTGACGGCGTGAAACACAACTGATAAATCTTACAAACTACAGAGATGAGCTGAGGCGAAACGAGGGGACAGAGGGGGAGGAGGCTTATCCCAGATTTGAGACCCGTCCCTGGGTTTACAGCAGCAGCAGCAGGTGGTGGTGGTTGTCATGTGGTCATGTACTGAGCAGCTTTGTGGTTGGTCGATCAGCTGTGATGTCAAAGGCTGGACATTAGCCTTGTACAATAATCCCACACCTCCAGTGTAATCACACATCCAATCAATGTTTACTCTGTGGAGAGGAGACACAAGAACCTGAGGCAGGTCAGTAGGACGCTCATACTCAGAGTCACAGTGACTTAAAAATGAGTTCCAGTGTCCCTGTACATCAGCTGTTCTGTCTGAATTAATATCCAGCTGAATGTGTGAGGTTGTCAGGTTCTGTGTCTATGTTAGAGTCCTGTGGTCTGGAACAGAAGTGGGCGGGACTTTCACCGGAGAAGAACTCAGCTAATTCAAAGTCCATACATGACTTTTATCAGTGATCAGTAGGAACTATAACTGTAACCACTTACATGTTATAAACCATCAAAATATGGACCATTAGACGAAAAGGCACATTTTTAATACTGAAAAAAAAATTGTTAAAAATTCTCTAGACATCGACCCAAGGAAACTATACATAAAATAAAATTAGAAATGAATCCAACTCATAGTTTCTGAGAAGAAGATTGTTGAAATGTGGACACTGGTGAAAATATCATCAAAATATGGACCAATATAAGTAAAAGCACATTTTTAACATTTCAAAACTCAGTCAAAAATCTAAAAAAATTTTCATTTTTTTCTGTTTGTACACATTGTCCCAAGAGAATTACATAATTTTTTTTTTTTTTTATCTGACCAGTACTTTTGGAGAAGGAAGTTGAAATGTAGACATTGGTGACCTTCAGTTTGACCGTTTAAAGGCCATGGACCCAAATGAAAGCCCATATGCGACTTCCTATCACTGATCAATAGTAACTACATTGATATCTGTAACTACTTGCTTGTTATAAACCATTAAAATATGGATCATTGTTAATATTTCAAAAATGTGTCAAAAATCTAAATGTCCCTAAACTGAACACAGTTTGTGAACATCAGAAGATACAGAAGAAATTTTAAATGAATCTCGCAAGGAAGCAAGTGAAAGCCGTCATCAGTGAAGTCAGTCCATCTTCACCACGTGACGCAAACACAACATCAGTGTATTAAACCCAGTGTAACGTCCACTACACGTGTGTCTGTCAGGAGCTGTTTCACCTCTGCTCGGTGCTCGTATAATTGACAGTAAAGCTCATTGACAGCAGGCTGCAGGTAGCAGACACTAATCTTATAGTTAAATCATCCCAACAGCATCTGCTCCACAATGGATTAACCTTAGAAAGAGCAAAAGAAAGTGTATGTCAGACCGAGCAGAGTGAGACCATACAACACACACACCAGGTTTAAGCCTCTGGTATCTGCACGAGGATGTCCTTCTAAAACCACTAAAGGGCAGAATCTGCACAGTGTCATACTAATGTTTTCTTATACATTGGTTTTGACTTTGTTTTTTTTGTTATGTTTTTTTTTTAATTTCATCAACTCGAGTGATAAACAAAAATACCAAATACTCAATAACTGTCATATTTTAACCCTTTAAATGTCATGTTTGTAATCTAAACAAAGCACATTTTTGTGCCACAAAAAGTTTTTTTTTGTTTACATAAAATTATAAAAAATTTACTTTTTTTTTGCATTATTATTTTTTTGTGCTATGGCAAATATTAAGCCCTAGAATGTGTCAATGCAGTTTTGTTTTTTTTTTTTCGCTCTTTTGCTAAAAGGGTGTTAGTGTAGTAATTTAACATTGTTTATAATGTGTTAATTGTAGTGGATGGGTCAACCTCTGAATTCTAACCTAATACAAATTGTGAAACATTAATATAACCTTTTATAACATGAATTGCAGAGTGTGCATCACTTAACATTATCCTTTGCATTTTTTTCACTTAAAGGTCCCATATTATGCCCCTTATCAACATATTAAAATTGTTCTAAAGTGTTTTATAGACATGTCTGCGCAGGGGCGTAGCACCAAATTCTGGGCCCTGTACACTCTCCATCCCAGTGGGCCACATCCCAGTGGAGCCTATCCCAGCCAACTTAGGGTGAAGGCAGGGGACACCCTGGACATGTTGCCAGTCCATCACAGACATTTAGCCTACCTGTGCTCAAATACCTAAAACATTAGGCTACATCTAGTTTTTGTATGAACATTTTGATCCATGACACTAATGCAAATTTTGATTTGCTAAAATAACGAAACATATAGCCAAGCATTGATTATTATGTTGACAGATTGTCTTTTAATTGGGGCTCATTTTCGTGTCGCTATGGGCTGAGCTCTAAGGCTGTCAACCAATCATCTGTCTCTCTACTGTATGGCAAAATGTACGGCAAAAATCATAATCAAAATTATTTTTGATTGATAGTGAGATCACAGTTATTTAACATGATTATTCATTGGCTTTGGTAAAATCAGGAATTTATTGAGCATCGACACTAGCTTTTAAGCTCAGCACTGCACTGTACTGCAACGACAAAGCTGTTAGCAGCAGTCGTTGCTAACAGCACTGCACTGTGCTGGGGTATCCCAGAGCAGTTTTTACAGTGTACTGTCTCCATGACGACACAGTAGCGCATACAAAATCCTCTTCTAAATAGGGCGGTCTGTGGTCATTTGCGCACTGGTTATTTCTCCTGGAACATTGGACTGGACTTACACTTGTTGCCGTTCGCTGTCTGGGGGCCTAAACCATTTTGCACCTCCAACAGAGGGCCCCCAGAATGTCCAGTATGTTGGGAGGACTTTGACATAAAGTTCATTCTCTCAGTTGATGTTATCAATTTATTTGAAATAAATTATGACACCATTTGGAGGGCCCAATTCATTCAAAATGGAAAAAAAAAAAAAAAAGAAATCAGGATTTTCATGGGCCCATCACCCTACTCGGGCCCTGGGTAGTCAGGTCCACTTTTCCCCCCACTACCACGCCCATGCATATCTACTAGTATTTACATGTCATTTATACATTTTGTATATTTTTCAAAACTGTTATACATTTCATCGGTTGAGTCGGGGACAGCCGCCCAGGTCCAGGTCGAGCCAGTAACCCGGCTCCCAGCCGTGCCAGTGGGCTTACGATAGCCTGGCTCCCACCCGAAACAGCATTAAATGGTCGATCAAATGATTAAGTTGTTTATGAATAAAGTACTTACATGTACGTGTTTCTTTCATCACTGCTGCACATTTTTACTGTGTTTATTTCCGTCTTTCAACTGATCCGAACAGAATTATGTGAAACTCCTCCTACCCCTCCATTTGTAGTGTGGTCCTGGAAAATCTCCGTTTGGAGGGGTATACAGCCCTTCGTCTTAGCCCTGTTCCTCCATCTAATGGAGAGTTGGGACAACACTAGGACTATGTCATGATTCTGTCTGTGTTCTCTGTGAACTTTGCCCCAGTTTCCTGTGTGAGCTGCAGCTCATTTCCCAAACCTGGTGATCCCAGCTGGGTCTCATCAGGTGTGGGCTACTTAAACCTGTCTGTCTCTGTTCCCAGTTGCGAGACTGTTCAGTTTGATCCTGACCTTTGAGCAATTCTGATCTTTCCTTGAGCCCTGTTACCGTTCCTGTTCTGACCCCTGCCTGCCTCTGAACCTTGACCTTTGCCTGCCTGGACCTCTTCCTGCCTGCCTCCTAGTAAGACCGCCTGCCTGGACTGACCCGCCCTTCGTCCCCAACCACGGCTCAGCATACTCCTTGACTGGATCATATGATTACCGAACCCAGTATCGTCCCCGACCAAGCCTCCAGTCTGACCCCCAGGACCCTCGAGGTTCGCAACCTGAGGATACGTTCCGGATTCCCCGGACCTAAGGAGTTTGACACTGGACTTTGTACTTTCTCTATGATAATTGCCTTGGATTTATGTTATTGTACAATAAATCCTGTTTAACTGATCCTCCTTGTGTGTTCCTGCGTGTGGGTTCAGCCCTTGAGTGTTACAGAGTAAGGCGTAGGGCTAAGGGGTGAATTGAGATTGGGCCCAAGTGTCACATCTGTGTCCAGACATTAGTCTTCTATGTTTGTCTTGTCATTTCCTGTTTTACTTTGTTGGTCTCCCTCCTGTGTCATGTCTGGTGTCTTTACTTCCTGTTCCCTACTTTTCCCACCTGTGTGATTACCTGGACCTGCCTAATGTGTTCCACCTGCATCTAATTGTCAGCTCCCTCCTCCTGTGTATATAAGCCCTGTGTTTTGTCCTAATCATTGCCAGTTTGTGTTCTACTCCAGTGTGTTTATCTACCAGTGTTTGTTTCCTGCCTGATCTTCTGTGTTTGACTGTTTCTGCCTTTTGGACCTCCGAGCCTGTCTGCCTAAGCCCTGTTTTGACCTGACTGCCTTGTGTTTTTTGGACAACTGAGGCTGCCTTCTTCCCTTCTGGTACCTTTGCCCTGTTGGACGGATCCCCTGGTTTTGGACTGTTTGCTAGTCACAGTATTTAGCTCATGCATGACCCTTGTCTGTTTGGTTGCCAGTTATTGCCTGCCTGTGTTTGTAACTTTGCCTGTTTTTTGATCAGAGCCTTTCTAATCCCCCTTGGTATCATCACTGGTTTATTCCTGTCTCTCTGGTTGTCAACCCCTGGCCTGTCCCTCAACACCGCCTTTGCATATCCCCATTGGACAGACAAGATTACATTATCTATTGTGATTTACTCTTGTTTGTTCTCTTTAATAAACTGTTATTCCTTTAATCCTAACCGCTGAGTCAGTCTCAGCATTTGGGTCACCAGTTCTGTGTTCAGACGTTACACCAAAGGTGTCAAACATAAGGTCTGTGGATTAAAACTGGCCCGCCAAAGAGTCCAATCCAGACAATATGAGCAGTCAAGGATGAGGATGTTGGAAACCATTTTAGTTCAAGGTTCACACACAGAACAATGTGATTTTAAGTGGATCAGACCAGAAAAAGATTATCATAATAACACATAAATGATGACAGCTCCAAATTCTGGCTTTGTTTCAGTGTTAAACAAGCAAAGTTCTTTGTGCTGTTCGCCCGTACAGAACTGGGTAAAAGGGCATTTGCCTACTTTGCTCCTCGCACATGGGATAATAAAAGACTGGAAACTGACCGAAGAGATCTCCTTGAACGCTTTAAAATCTAAACTCAAAGTGCTACAGAATAAATCAATGATTTGCACTTGTTTTTCATAGTTTGACGTGTCCTGTAAACTATTGCATGTTGTAATTGTTGTATTTCATGCTGCCTCTTGGCCAGGACTCCCTTGGAAAAGAGGTTCTTCATCTCCTATAATGCACCTTGGTCACGGAATAACCTTCAGAACACCTTAAAACTGAATGATCTGATCTCCCTGAATCATTTCAAACATTGGATAAAGAAGAATGTAGCTCATGAATGTAACTGCTTTTCTTGATCTTTTGTTGGTTTTGTTTCTGTTGTTTGTCCTTGTTCTTAGCTTGTTTTATATTTCTTATCTCCAAGTATTCCATAAATGTTTGAATGTTTTATAATATGCTTTTAATGTTTTTATAATGTGCGCTCTTTATACTCTTTGTAACGGCGTGCTATCTTGGCCAGGTCTCCCTCGAAAAAGAGATTTTTAATCTCAAGGGACTTCCTGGTTAAATAAAGGATTAATAATAACAATCTCAGTGGGATTTTTTCCCCCTGTTTAAATAAAGGTTAAATAAAAACAAAGTAAAATTACATGAAAATGTTTACATTTACAAACTATACTTATGTGAATAAGTAAAAATGTGAATAAACTGAACAAGTAAGTTCAGTTTTACCAATATTCTGTCTGTTATTAAATGTTTTGTGTACTTATAGATCCACTGTGATCTGTAAGTTGGAATGTACATGTGGAAATGATAAACTGAGGCAGAATATTGGCAAATTTACACTTATTTTCCTTACAAAATTTCAGATTGTTCATGGTATTTACATTTTTTAAAGTTTTTTTTTTAACTGATGTAATTATTGTTATAATGTAATTTAACTTTTTCACTGTTATTCTTTTACTGATCTGACCCATTTAAGCTCACAATGGGCTGAATGTGGAACCTGAGCTAAAATGAGTTTGACAGCCCTGATGTACACGTTCATCAGTGTGTCTGTCTAATTGTGTCTGTTCTCAGATATTGGTGACTGAAACCATTATCATAGAAGAAGTGTTGGATAATTAATAAACAACCAACTGGGTTTGAGCTCATATTATACTTCAACACTGAAGCATGAGCAGACCTTCCACACTGTAAAAAGTAAAAGTTGAATTAACTTAAAAAGTTTTTCTTCAATAGGTCACACATTAAAAAAAAAATAGTTGAGTGAACCAAATTAAATTATATTGAATGTAATTTAATGTAATTTTTTTTATGTGTGACCTATTGAAGAAATGTTTTTAAGTTGATTCAACTTTTACTTTTTACCCTTAAATGCATAAGTGGGTCAAAATGACCAGGTGAGGTTGTTTTATTGCAATATCTTTGTAAAAGCGAATTATTTTATATTCCAGGTATTCCTCAAAAAACATGTTATTGAGCTCATGATATTTAAGTTTTTAACTTACCGTTTATAGATTTTATGAAATTATAGTTTTTGTATTACTACCCCAAGCTTCCATATGTGGGCCAACATGACTCACATTCATTAACAATAAAATTACATCTGAACCTTTGATTTATTTACAGCAAAACCACAGGACAGACTCACTCACTCACTCACTCACTCACTCACTCACTCACTCACTCACTCACTCACTCACTCACTCACTCACTCACTCACAAAATGGACATTGACATTTTTCTATTGCTGTTACATATTATATCCTTTGCTTTTGAGATTTTCAAAATACTAAAAAAGAAAAACCCAAACAAACCCATTTTGTGGACAAACCCTATGTGGACCAGCACCAGCTCCTGTCCAAGTGTTCATCCACAGGCAAAGACTCACAGGACACGACACAAGGTCAGGCAGAAGAGGTGACTGTGAAACTGCATGTAGACGAACCACTTTTAGTCAGAATGTTTTATCTATAAATGGTGTGCAAAGCTGGAATAACCTTCCACTCATAATTAGAGAGCACCACCTTCGCCATTTTTAAGGGAAAACTGAAAGCATGGCTGCTAAAAACCAAATATGCAACCACCTGTAATGCCATGGGTTATCCTCAGTCTCTCTCGCCTGTTACATGTGTACAAAATTTACATAACACTCCTGTGCATATTCCTGCTTGTTACTGTTTTATTTCTTTTCATTAGTTATGTTTATATAATATATTTATGTATCACACACAGTGCAATATTTACACACTTCTGCTTTTGCAATTGAGTGTGGGGAATTGTGCAATACAATCTGGCACTTTACACTGATGTGCACTTTAGGGCTTTGTGCAGTACAATCTGGCACTTCTGCACTTTAGCACTTGTCACTTTATCCTGCTCCAACGCACTTTTTCTTTAAACAAACTGGTCTTCCAATCTGTATTGTAATCTATGTGTACACCATGATACGTGTCCCTCAAATGTCATCTCTGTTTGTGCATGTATTATTCACATTTGTTTATCCAGATTTGTTCTGTTACTGGGACTATGGAAGGAAATTAGTAATGTGCTACAATCCAGTATTTTGACATGATTTTAATGTTCATTAATATGCACTGTCCCATTCAAATAAACAAATAACTAAAATAAATACAATTTTAAAGTGGTTAAAAATGTAAAAAAAAAAAAAAAAAAAAATCAAACATGAACTCATTCTTTATTTGGACTAAAATATAATACAGATGATTATCTTTAACATGACCAAATGTCAAAGTGGCATAAAAACACACTAATTTTAACCCATTTGTGCATCTAAGGGTTAAAAGGATTTTTTTGTGCCAGACTACAGCAGATTTAATCAGTACTGTCTGACCAGTAGATACGAGTCCTCATGTGGAATTAATTAGATACTTTTATTCAGTCATTTTCATCCAGTGTTGGCTTTTACCAGCTGGGCAGGATGATATGATTAGATTTTATGCCTTTACTTTGTAGTGGGATGAGCTACATATGCTGTGTGTAAGGCCTGACAAATGGTGGTCATTTAATACCCATTTCTTTATTAATTCCTATATTTATGCGCTTTAATCTTCAGCTGCTCTCCAGTTCATACATGCCACTTTGAATCATCTTTAACCTCACTATGCACTGAAGGCCGTCTGCTGCTCTTCTTGAACCTAACCGTTTGTGTCAGCACTCGGGTAGTTCGTCCATTATGGCCAGCAGGGATAAAAAACACCAGGTTTCTCACTGTTAGGTCACTCACTAGCTGTATTATTTCACCCTTCTGACTTCCCGCTTGGCTCTGTTTTCTTTTGACAGTGGAGTGGGAGGTTTGTCAGAGAAGTGTTTGAGGTTATAAAAGTCGCTGCTCTTTGTCTGGACACATTATTACTCGGTCACAGTCTTACGCTTTCAGTGTGGGCTATTCTCAGTGAACAAACGAGGAAAATAAAGCATGACTCCTTCTTGAGTGGCCACCCCTTAGTGTTCTGAACAGATATAAACCTCGGTTTCCTCTGCTGTTTGGTAAATTAGACGCTGGACTGTTCTGTCGCAGGTTGTTGAGGGCGCAGTTGTCCTTTCAGTCAGTTTTTTTCTTACAATGGAGAGAATAGATGTCTGTTCTAATCCAGGCTCTGCAGCATTTTGAGGCTTATGTGGGTGCTGATGATACACTTCTCATTGTTGTACAGACCATAACCCCCTCACTTCACTCCACTCCCCGTGAACATAAACTGCCATCCAATGAGATACTGTGTATTTCTGTTTTTGTTTCTACAGATGTTCTTCAGTTTTGTGAACCAACTGCCCTAAAATAATATCTCCTGTCAACAACATAGTTACCAAACACCTGAAAAGACTCCTGTACATGACTAATACTGCCACTTTTGGCCTTAACCCTATAAAACCATTTGTATCATATTTGCTACACCAGGTTCTGAGACCTCTATCTTATCAACAAGATCATATCGCGATAACACCATCTGCAGTATTCATATTGTAAAGACGTGCAATAATTGATCTTATTTTATTTGTATGAACTTTCTGTTTTCCACACCATGGTGGTTTTCTCTATCACTCTAACATGCTAGTTTTTCTATCAAAAAACCCCCCTGAAATAATGCTACTACTGCTGGTTGAATGCCAGTTTACATCATGTTATTAATGTTGAAAAGATGTGAATATTTTCAGAGCACAACTTTGTCCAAGGCCTGAACACTTGTATTTACAG
>JAQQZY010001137.1:0-13626 GCA_030068375.1 Ostorhinchus rueppellii | reverse complement strand
GAAGTTGTACAATTCCAGTTATTCTCTTGCATTCCTGTGTAAAACTACATCAAAACAATGGCAGCAAGAATGTAAACCGTTATCTGCATCAAAGGTGGACACACTAAATATGGACATTTATGGGGATTATTTGTCAACAAGGACTATTTTTTAATCCAACTGGTCATTTTCTGTAGGAATAACAATGAAACTGTTCATTTGAAACATGTTTTTGATAAAGTATGAAGTTATTTATGTTTTATTGTTTTCACGACAGGTGGAAGGATACATTTAAGCACCGTATAAATACTCAAAACTCCAAATTTATTTCTTTGTAAATGTAAATATTTTCACGTCATTTTACTGTATTTACACAAAAACAAACTATCATTTCACAAAAACATGGATAACCTGAACAATTATGAGCATTTTAAAATGTCTGAAGTGTCAGTTCACCAATATTCTGCCTGTTATTAAATGTTTTGTGTGTATTTGTAGATCTACTGTGATCTGTTAGTTCTAATTCACATGTGTAAATGATAAACTAAGACAGAATATTGTTAAAATTACATTTAGTTTTCTTAATAAATGTCAGTTAGTAGTTTGTCAGTTCACTTTTTGCTGGGTATATCATATTGGGTAAAAATCCCCCGGCGATAGTGATGGTGTTACTTTTTATAGCCAAAGTGTTGTGGGGTTACGTTACTTTCAGAGCTACTGTTTGTATCAGACTGACCTGTAGATGGCAGAATAATCCACCAAAATTAAGATTAAGACAGAAACCAAAAGTACAAGCCTGTCATTTTCCACCCCATCTCTGTGGTTCCTAATTTAACCTCTGGCTTCTGTCATTAGTTACTGGTAGAAGTTCAGTATTTATACCTGATCCAGTTGGTGGCGGCACACGTCTGTTAGAACATCAGGGGTGACGGCGTGACCACAGGACATCTGAGCTTTGAGGGAGCTGTCGTTGTCGTCTGAGGCTGAAGTCACAACAGGAAGTCAATCAGAAACACTGTGTTCCTGTCATTTCTGATACTGCTCTGATCTATTATTCACCTCATAACACATTAATACACATACACTTTATATTCTTTATATCACCAGTTCTAATGTTACCTCTTTTTAACCCATAAAGACCCAAACATCAATTAATTATATCAACACATGTCAATAATTGGTGTCAAATACACCAATATACACCAACATACAGGACTTCATCTTTTCATGGTCATCAGATACGACCCATTTGTATGGAGCCAATTTAGGGTCATAATTTTTGTAGATTGAAAAAAACAAACAAAAAAAACCCCATTGAAACTGAAATTTAAAGTTTTGAACTTTGTTTTTTGAAAAATAAAACAAATATTCCAATAAAAATTCCAATAAAAAAATAAGTGTATGAGAAGTTTTTCCACGTTAAATATAATTTTGATTCACTTCGATAATTGTTTTGAATAAATTCTTTTCACTTGCATATGTATTTTAATATTTGAGGTTGTTTTTCCTTTTCAGTTGCATATTTTATCTTTTCAGATTCAAATCTTTACTTTTTATAGTTTCAAATCTTATTTTTTACGGTTTCAAATCTTTATTTATTACGGTTTCAAATCCTTATTTTGTACGGTTTCAAATCTTATTTTTTCACTTTCAGATCTGTTTTTACACATCCAAATCTTTTTTTCGCTCGTTCATCTTTTGACCCTGACGTGGCCTGAGGCTTCTTACCCACTGGATCCAAGTCATTCTTCCTGTTGACAAACGTCAGGGTGGTGTCTAATGGGTCATAGCTTTTCTCTTCATCCTCCATGTTGTTGTTTTTTTTTCACCTAAACAGACATCATCTGTGAATATTAACACACTGGATCCACAGGTAAAACACTTGTGTTATTATCAGGTTTAATGTGCGTGGCTGTGCTGCTTTCAGGAAACGTGACTCATAAACTGGTCCTCGTGATTTACAGTCGATCTGTTTAATCAAAGTCAGAAATGAAATAAACTGTATTTCACATACGGTACTGTTACTACATATCCTAATAGGACAAAAAGGATCATTTAACAACAAAATCTAACTTTTGTCAGTCTTTATATAAAAAATAAAGTGGATCTTACCTTGGTGTGTAGGTTTGACCCTTTTTATTTATTTATTTATTTATTTTTTACAGTTCTTAGGACTTCCCTTTATTATCCTCAACAGGAATCACAACTACAACACACATATAAACACAAGCAGTGAAGGATTCTGTCCAAACAGCTGCGTCTGCTTCTGATAAACTACCTTCTTCCTATAAATTCTCAGCTGGTATTGAAAGTGAAAGTAAGCAGCCGTCAGATAAAAGTCCCACAGAGATGATCTTAAAGGAACAGGCTGATATTTTTAATCCTGTCACTTTCCAAAGTCATTATGTTTTCTTCTTTAACCACAGATTTTAACCCTTTTTTATTTTTTGATAATTTATTTGTACATTAGACTGAACATGATACATACGTATAGTTAGCGTTTCTAAATCAAACATGGGCGAAAGGTGTAGGCTGAAGCAAAAGAGGATTTATGCTGACACTATTTATAAGGAAAGATGCAGAAACAAGACAGGAAAACAAGATAATAATAATAATAATAATAATAATAATAATAATAATAATAATAATAATAATAATAATAATAATAATAATAATAATAACAGCTTTCATGCATAGTGGTAACTCCAGTGGACAGTTATTCTCCAGCTGTTCTCTTCTATATTCATGGGTTTTGTTGTTTTAGTTTCATATCAGCCAACACAGTGGACACTTATGCACCATCCCATAATACACTGACAGTCATATCATTACTGTAACTGTGCTGTTCTTCATAAACCTGATCAGCAGAAACATGCTTTAGTGTAAGTCAACTGCTAATGAAAATTGTGAATATAATAAAATGTGAGAAAACATCAAAACAGCTGCAATAAAATGTTTTCACACAGTTTATCACTTTCTGATGTTATGTTTTAAATATGTACATTAAAAATGAACCCTTTCATCCATGAATTATAAGAACCTTGATCAAGATTTTTTTTTTCCCAGAGTGTTTTTATTCCTTTTTGGGAAAAAAACAAAACAAAACAATGTGATTGATTTTTTAAGAACTTATTTACAGTTACAAAACCATGTGTTGAATATTACAAGCAAACAAACATGTATTTTCTGATACATGATGTGAAAAGTATGAAATAAAAATATCTTTAATTGTGTTCTAACATTTTAACTTACCTGCATGGAGATAATATGCAAAAAAAAAAAAAAAAAAAAAAAAAAAAAAACCAAAGTTGTTTTTTTTTTCCACACTCGAGCATGTCACTGCAGATCAGGTTCATCTAGAACACCAAAGTTATAGTAATGGTATGAATGACAGTGTTTGGATGATGCATAGGCCTCCACTGAGTTGGCTGATATGGAACTAAAACAATAAAATCCAGAAATATACAAGAGAACACCTTTGAACAGCTGTCCACTGGAGTGACCACTGTGCATGAAAGGATTAAACACATGGTGTCCAGCTGAGTGGACATGTCTGGAACTCCATGAAAAATAGGTCAATAGAAAAAAAAATGCAATGGTTTTTTCATGCCTAAAGAGGAATAAAGTTATTCAGGAAGAAAAAAAAAAGGTTCTCATAATTCATGTATGAAAGGGTTAAGATAAAGAACAAAAACAAAAAAATAAATGTTTGACTAATTGATTTGTCAAACATACAGTAAATAATAACACAGGTGCCTAAAGTTCAAATAAATGTAATGATAATGGGATGTTTCATATCAATGAGAGGCCAAACCTAAGAAGGAAGAGCTCAGAATAGTTAAATGACCAGATTATCAACATGTGTACAGTAATATATAAATAATAAAAAGCTTATGTGGATGTTATATTAATTCAAATGGACTATGGGCTCATTAAAGTATTACATTTCTTCACCAGACTCTTGTTACGACTGTGGTTTATTACACAGTGTCGTACCTGTGACCAATGCAGGACATAACAATTTGTAATTATTCCTAAAAACAAAAATAAACAAACAAAAAATCATATGTAAAATTTTCACCTGTAAAGCAACGATTCTCATTCAGGAGGATGATTTGATTATATTAAATTATATTATAATATTCAAATGAGTATTATTTATATTAGATTAGTCTATATATTATTACTTATTACTTTTTGTAAAAATGTTATATTCTATTTTCTTATCAAATTTTTAAAATTTTAAATTAAAGTTCTTATTTTCCATTTGTTAGTTTTTATGAATATTGCTGCTCTGTGTTGTGCACATCACTGTCATACCAGAAGTGGTCGCACCCAATTCCAACAAACCTGTTTTCGTTTTGTTATTTCAGTATTAGTTTAAGTTGATCTGTTGTTGCATCGCCTCAGTTGTTCTACTTTATCGCTCTCATTCTTTTCCCTATTGGATGTATTTTTGTTTCATTAACACTTCCTGTCTCCTATTCTCTTATTGTTTTTCCTGTGGGCGAATTAGGTGATTACCTGTGTACATGTCTGAACTTTGAACATTCATCTAGTGTGTGTGTGTGTGTGTGTGTGTGTGTGTGTGTGTGTGTGTGTGTGCGCGTGTGTGTGTGTTTACTCACCTGTTCACCTCAGACCTACTACTAATAATAAAAGCTGTTCACCTACCTGTCCACATCTACTCCTTTTGACATATACAATCCAAAGTATCAAACTTTATATTATTTTTGCGACAGTAAATCCAGTTTACGTTTCGTGGATTAACGAACGTAACGGAAAAAAGGAAAAGGAACGAAATAAAAGTATCATGGTTGCAGTACGGACCTTTTTGAGAACGGACCGGACGGACCAATGAGATGTGTGTACGTAAAACAGCTGTTGTCTAGACACAAACTGGCTGATGTTTTGTTGAGTCAAGGTTCCTGTCACTGAGAGTAAAGCGTAGGTGTCTACTTTGTATCTTCTGGAAAAACAATGCGCACAAAAAGCTTCGTTTTTGACACTGCGTAGCTGCGCATGCGCATCTTCATAAAACAGGGTAAGGTTTATGTGCAAACACCACTAACGCAAATTTACTCTTTTATTTCTTAATGTTATTTTAGCTGTCACCTTGGGCTTTGTTGTGCTTTTTCATTTTAAATAAATGAATGCGCTGTTTTTCGTTGGTTTTGTCCGGTGTTGTAGTTTATTTTTATGCTAGCAGTGTTAGCACCGCTTTAGCATCAGCCTGTGGGTCTAACGGAACTGCGGAGGTTTGTGCACTTTCCCTGTTTATTGTTTATTCATTAGTATTTGTTGTCTGAGCACTGAGCCTCTGTTCCTCTACATTTCAGTGCCTTTATCCTGTGGTTTAATGCATGCATAACTCCAACCCAATGAAAGTATAGACACTTTATTTGAAGAACGTAGGCTCGAACAGTATGTGTAACAGCTACTGCAGTGGTGTCACATTAGTCTGTAAGTAGTGACCATATATGATCATAAACACTAAAGAAAAACATCTAATGCAAATGAAGTATCACAGGAATCTGTTTGAATCACAAAGTGGAAAAAAATGACAATAAGGAAAGAAAATAAACTTAACCTTCACAAATGGATTTTTTCTGCTAAGAGAATTCATCCAGGTTGTGGTGAAAAATATGACAATTATAAAGACTAAACAAAGCAAAGTATAGAAGGAAATGATCAAGTAATCCATTGGTTGATTAACTTTTGGCACATTTCCAAGTGAGAACTCCAAATAAAGAAAAATGGTCTGTCATCTGAAGGCTTTTATTTAAATAACAACAGTGTTGAGGTAACAAAAGATCTAAGGGATTAGACTTTTCATACATTATATCAATAGGAAGCTAAAGGGCGGACTGTTGTGTGGAAAGGGGTGGGACTAAATAAGTTCTACTTCCACTTCTTTTTGAATGTGCAAATGAAGTCAGGTATATGTATGTAAGTTTTTGTTTGTTTTTCCATGACTTCTTTTTACCCATTTCACTTCTAAGGACTAAGTAAGATTACTTGTCTTGTTGCATATTCAAAATAAATCAATAAAATAAAAAAATTTTTGAATATTGTTTCTAAAGCTGCTTCCCCTGTCAGAAGTTTAATGTTGGATTTTTCTCACAGGAAGTTTATGTTTGTTGACGCTGCAGAAGAACACCAGCTGAGACATGACTTCAACACAAAAGGTGACTTTAACATGTTCTCAGTTTGTATTTATTTGTCATTCTCGGCCTAAAGGCTGTTCTTGTTTATATTGGCTGGTATTGGTCAGTGTGTCTGTGGTGATCTGTCCTTAAAGTCCTGATTGGACAGCCTTACAACTAGAAATTATATGGAAGCACTGAAATGACCTTAGGACCTCTGTTTCTGGGCAGTCTCTCCTGGTAGGGTCTCCTTAGGTAAAATTGTCTTAAATGAGGGGTTAAATTAAGACTGATTCAGAACATGTGAGCAAAATGAAAGGACCAGTTAACCTCACCTAGGTTGGACAGACCTGGGCTGCACTCTGGAGCCACGCCCAGGGGAGGGGCTTATTAGTGAAGGCTTTATGTTTGGATTTGGACGCGAATGATTCATTAAATATTTTTGTTATTTCATAAATAAGACCAAAATATTTAACTTTCTTGAAATCCTTTCAGAATAGAATTATATCTTTAAATGTATGTCATTTCTTATAAACATCTTCTACACATATACTGCTTAGAACTGCTCAGACTGAATATCAGCAGTTATTACGGGTCTGACAGATTTCATTGATTTCATTTAATTGATTAAGACTCACTTTTATTCTTTGGCTTTTAACACCACATGAGTTGGATGGTCCTCTGTGTTTTTTATTTATTTATTTATACATTTTTGTTGATTTTAGTACTTTTAACTGTTTGATTTTATTGTTTTATTTAAAGCATTGTTGTAGTTTTATGCACTTATTTATTGTTTTTAGTTTTTTTTAATTATTATTTTATTATTTTTATGATGTGAAGCACTAGAAATAAAGTGGATTGGATTGATTTCTCTGTGGGGTTCATAGACATAAAAAATGGTTGAAGCAAAACATTTCAGCATATATTTTAGACAAATATGGTTGATTGTTACTGATTCTTTTTCTTGTAATGCCGTTTCTCTGTATCTTTGCAGAAAGCTCACCGCTGTGAGTTCTGTGAGAAAGAGTTCAAAACCGCTTTTAATCTGAAGACGCATCAGAGAGTTCACACTGGAGAGCGGCCATTCAGCTGTGAGTTCTGTGAGAAAGCGTATAAAACCAAAGAAAACCTAACCATTCATCTGAGAGTGCACACCGGAGAGAAACCATATGCATGTGAGCAGTGTGGGAAAACATTCTCTCAGCTGTCGAACCTCAAGACTCACCGGCTCATTCACACCGGAGTGAAACAGCATCACTGTAATGACTGTGGGAAACGCTTCACGCTGAGGCAAAACCTAGTCGCCCATCAACGTATTCACACTGGAGAGAAACCGTACAGTTGTGAGTACTGTGGGAAGAGGTTCATCCACCTGCGTGCCTACATAAATCACCGGAATGTCCACACCCAAGAAACAAACTTCCTCTGTGAGCTTTGTGGAAAGATGTTAAAGTCCTACAGCGCACTTCATTACCATGAACGCATTCACACTGGGGACAAACGCTATAAGTGCAAATATTGTGATAAAGCCTTTATCTCTTCAACAACCCTCTCCAATCACGAGCGTATCCATACTGGAGAAAAGCCGTACTGGTGTGACTGCTGTAAGAAAAATTTCACATGGTCTGATCAGTTGAAGAAGCACAAATGTGTAACCTGACATGGTTCTCCACTCTATATTCACGAGCAGAGGACTGTTTTAGCTCAGTCTGGCTCCCATGGTTTTAGAATGCATGCACAGAAGTCTTGCACTTTGATCTTTGAATCATGATATAAAATGCAATTTTTCAGCTGCTAGTACTTTGAAGTAATTGTAACATCTATTATAACCTTATATCTCTGTGTAGAGTGGCAGTAAAAAGATATGAAGAGGCGGGTTTAAAGCAGCTGATTGACACAGTCGTGGCTTTCAGAGAAGAATTTGAAAAGCCACCACTGTTTTCCTGTAGGTGACGTTGTTTCCTCTAGAAAATTCAACCATGAGGCTTGTTCCACTAACAACAAGACTGAGAAGAATAGGAAACCCCTCATCTTATCTGATGAGAGTGAAGTGGCAGAGGTCGTCGAAGGTGAATGTTGTGGGGCCTTCAAAAAAAGAAATCATCTGTAAATCTGTGTTTGTGGGGGGTTATGAATGTACCGTAACAGCTGGAGGTATAGGGATACGTTTCATAAGTACCGTAACAACCGCAACAGGCGTGAAAATGAAAGTGAAACTTAACATCGGACTCCCAGCTTCTAGGCTTCTGTTCTACTGCAGAGCTGAAACAAAATTGTCACAACTTCTAACCTAGATCCACTGGGCCCCATGAATTTTTCACCCCCACTTATGGTGCCCCAGCTGGAGCAAAACCACTGTATTTTCCAGGCTATAGGCCGCACTTGAATATTAGCTGCATCTGACTATAAGCTCCAGGTGTCCACGTTGTGACAGGAGATATTTACACAGAAAGATTATTTACATATTTATTTCCATCTCTTCACTACTTATTTTCCAAACAGTTCCTGTAAAACGGCCGGTTAAACAAACAGGAAAAGTCACTGATGCTGTCTCCATCTTCCTCCCGACACCACTGTCGTCCTCTTCTTCAGTGTATCTGCAGATGCATTTCTCTGTTTGTTTTCCATGATGACGGTGTGTGAATGAGTTCATCTTCAAACTAGTGTCCTCCTCTTCATCAGCTTTTCCACCTGTCTGTCTCGCTTTTGTGTTTCCTGCTAGAGCGCCCCCTGGAGGCCGTTAGCCTGTAAAAATCTATATTCGAGCTGCATCGTTGTATAAGCCACAGGGTTCAAAGCGAAAAAAAAGTAGCTGCTTATAGTCGGGAAAGTACGGTACATTGTTCCACGATCCTCTAATCCAGGACAGAGTGGGAAAAACGGCCCCATCAGTAGAGACGAGCGTCCTGTCATTAAAGGAGACCTGAGCTCTGGGTTCACTCACTCCACACCTAGACTACCTTCAGAAATGTGCAGTACCGGACCCCAGCTTCAAGTAACTGTCACATATCACGCTATTGGTCAAAAATTATGATGGTATCACTTCAGGACTTTTATTACGTTTTAAAAATGGCAAATTTATTACGTTATTGGTTTCTACTACACTTCTGTCTCAGATGATCTCCACTAAAATCCTCTCGTTCCAGTGTTAATGCTAACTTATACTTAATTTTACTGCCACAGTTTAGCTTTGAAATACACAAACGGCCAAAAGAAAAACAAACAAACAGTCCTGTGGAATTGGATTGGCTGGGTCGCTATTGTAAATAAGTAAAATTACCTGGTAAAAAAATAATTTCAATAAGCAGATGCAATGTCACAATTATTTTTATTTTTAGACACTGATCAAGTGAAGCAACCTCAGATCAGAACACAGACAAGGACTGGAGGCAGTAGGCATGATGGGTAATCACTCCACCCATCAGTCTGGACTTAGACCACATGACCTTTTTTTTTTTTTCTTTTTTTTAATTGAAACAGTCCAATCTTTGTATCAAACTGATGGTTGTTTAAGAAATGAATCCAGTCAGTGCATCAGAGGTAAAGTTGATGCAGCTGAAACACATTAATCATGCAGTATTTATCCAACGGAAGGACTTTGTGTGTTTTTTTTGTTTTTAGTTAAATCCAGGTACGGTTTATACTTTGACATGTGTATGTAAATATCCTGTGAATAGATCCTGTGGGAAGAACTGCTGTCAGAGCAGACTCCAGCATCTCCTCCACAGAACAAATGAGTCAAACGGTGAAGAAGAGGAGGAGGAGGAGGCATCTGAAGGGCAGCATTTGACTGGATACTGGTCACATACAGAGGAAAAACCAGTGCACAAACCATCAAACACACACTGGTCTGACACCACCTGACTCTGCTCAGAAGGTCTGAGGGTGGTGGATTTCACAGCGGCTGAAACGGTGCTTTACTGTCATCTATCACATGGACTGAAAAGACAAACACAAACTCTTATCGTGTGTTTTCAGTTTTCTGCAGCCGTCACAGGTGAAGGTGAGCTGGGTGTTTTTGCCTGGAGTCTCTATCGTCAGATCTAATATTTATCACAGATTGAAAGTTTATTTAATAAATGGAAAGTAAACTTGTATTTGTTTCTCTTTTTTTCTAATTCAAAAATGTCTCATGCATTTATCAAGAGACTATTTGTCATTGCACTAGTGGTGGATGATACCAAGTAAATAAAAGGCTGGGATTACTGATACTGATACAATACTTTTCATTTACAAAAGCAGCGTATTTACTTCTTTATGTCCAACAATGCATTATCATTAAGTGCAGGCTCTGCACCATGAAGATCCAGATTTGAATGAAAATAAACTGAAAGAAAAGATCATTTTCATGACTGATTTTGTGATTTTTCTCTTAATTAGTTTCCATAACGACCACAGTAAAAAACAGGACAAAGATGATAGACAGATGAAAATACTTTTTATTTACTATGTTATGAAAATATTAGAGAACTGTTTTAAATTAATTACTTTTTCACTTGAGGGTTTTGTTCGGTTTGAGTTAGACTTAAAAAAAAAAAAATCAGGGGTGCCCAACCCTGGTCCTCATGAGCTACTATCCTGCATGTTTTAGATGTTTCCATGTTCCAGCACACCTGACGGTCGTTATCATTCTTCTGCAGAGCTTGATGATAGGCTCATCATTTGAATCAGGTGTGTTGGAAGAGGGACACATCTAAAACATGCAGGATAGCAGCTCATGAGGACCAGGGTTGGGCACCCCTGGCCTAGAGGGAGCAGAAGCAGGTAGTGGAGCAAGTAGAGGGGGGAGGGGCAGAGGGGAGGAGCCAAGTGAGTGAGCAGACCGACACAACCAACAGTAGTTATACGGAACTGAACGTAGAGAGAAACTGACACTCGAGTATCGATTCCATAGCACAAGTATCGATGCAATACTGATACCAATATGGTATCAATAGTATTGATACTTAATATTGATCCGCCCACCACTACATTACACATATTTCAGAGCTATGAAACCTGATCTGCAGTGACATGCTTGAGTGTTATGAAAAAAAAGCAAAAAAATTTATTTTTTTTAAACTAAAAGTTTGTTTTTTTTCACATTATCTCCATGCAGGTATGTTAAAATGTGAGAACATGTCAGATTAGCAGCATTAAAAATATTTTTATTTCATACTTTTGACATCATCATCAGTAAATACATGTTTCTTTGCTTGTAAAATTAAACACATGGTTTTGTAATTTTAAATAGGTTCTTAAAAAAATCAATCACATAGTTTTTTTGCCCTCATTCCCAAAAAGAAATAAAACATTCAGAAAAGAATAAAAACTTGATTACGGTTCTCATTATGCATGAAAGGGCTATATTATTATTATTATTATTATTATTATTATTATTATTATTATTATTATTATTATTATTATTATTATTATTATTATGTTTGTACCTTACATGTTTCCGTAGTTCACCACAACACCCGTTACTGATGCTGCGCGTGCGCATCGTTGAGGCTCTAATGTATGTGGAAACAGGAGGAAAATGAACTACTTTGTCATTATCTTCTGATTGGACATCTGTGACCTGTATAATGATACATTTCGTGTTCATTTAACTGCGCTACTGAGCTGTTTTGCGTCATTTTCCGTCGTGTTTTTTTTTTTTTTTTCGTTCTGCCGCTCAGTCTGTTTGTTCTGTGCAGGTGTTCTCCTGGTGTTGGGTTCCTCATGTTGGTCTGCAGGAACAGACATGTGCAGGACAGGGACAGAAGGCACGTGCTGTGTGTGTTCTAAGGTCCTCTGAAGGTAAGAAACCCTTTATGTTCCTCATTATATGATATTATTATCTCTGGGGTTTTCATTGTCCAGCAGATGGCAGTGTTTCACCCTTTGTGTTCCTATTTACAGTCACGAAAAAATTATTATTCCATCAAAAGTCATCACAAGCAACAGTTATGCAATCCAGTCCTAACTCCTGTGTGTATCATGTGACCAAAACAGACAGAAAAGAAAACATGGAATGTGTAAAAGCACAGTTTTTGTCAGGACAATGATGTAAAAACTGAAGTGATTTTAGTTTTTTTTTTTAATCAAGAAAACATGTTAAATGGATAGATATCAGCTCTGAAATTAAACTATTATGAGCTATTTTTGTTGTTATTATTATATTTGTCCAAAGAAATGCACCTTTAGTCGGACCAGGCATTAAAATGAACAAGAAACTGCAGAAAACAACAGTAGAATAATAGTTTCCCCCCCTAACAGTATGTGATTCAGTTTTTTTTTAGTAGTGCATGTGATTCAGATTCAGATTTTATTGTCATTTCAGTTCACTGAAACGAAACAAGTTACCCATTTCCTGGGTGTCAGTAACAATCTGTAGATCCAGATAAAAAGAAACTCAAATAGTAAAAGAGGATTACACCCCCGCCTAAAAAAAAAAAAAATTACCATAAAGAGTTCCTAAAAAAATGCACAACAAATACAGTGACGATATTAAGAATATGAATAAAAGATTGTTAAAAGTGCGTTAGTGCGTATCAGCTGGAGTTCATTTGTCTGATGGCCTCTGGATAAAACGTGTGTTTCTAATGATGGCTGTTCTGCTCACAGGTGGTGTGTGTTTGTCACCTCAGCGTCTGTCCAAGAAACATGACGTCCACTCAAAAGGTGACTTTATCATGTTCTCTGTTTATGGGCGTGGCCAAGCAGAAGTAAACATCTGGGTCCATTTCTTCTTTCTCTAAAATAATATTTATATATTTTTTAAAACTCTCTATTGAAATTAGAACAATGACAGTATGAAAAGGTCTTCTATGTATCTAATATGTGCGTTTTTGAACAAGAATGTTTTTGTTTGTTTGTTTATTTCGTTTCAAACAAAAGGAAAGAACCAAAACATCTCATGAGAGCCAATGGCAAAGCAGATACACAAAGCACCATGCAAAGGAAAAAGAAAAAATGTTTGTTTTTTTCAAAGCAAAAACAAAATAAAAAACAAAAACAAAAACACTTGTCAAGTACATCATTAATAACAAAACAAGAACATTACACCTGCACTTACATATACACATACACAACAAACAAACAAACAAACAAAAAGAGGAGGTCTGTTTACTTATTCAACATTAAAATAATCTATAAATGGCTGCCAAAAATCTAAAACAGTATTTTTATTACTCAGCATGAAAGACATATGGCTCTAGTTTCTAAAAGTGTGTTTATTTAATTTGTACCTGAATTACAACTGGAAATATAAGAAAATATATGAGGAAACAGTGTCAATTAACCCATAAAAACCCAAAGAACCACTGGAGCATCTACTGACCTAACATCCAATCCAATCCAACTTAGAGAGTAGAGTAGACTAGAACAGAAAAGACTAGAACAGAAAAGACTAGAATAGAAAAGACTAGAGTAAAATAGAATAGGTTTTATTGTCATTGCACGCGTTGTACAATTAAAGTGAAGGTGGTTTCTGCCAGTGACAGTGCATTATACAACTAAATACAACGTAATGAAA
>JAQQZY010001115.1:0-30199 GCA_030068375.1 Ostorhinchus rueppellii | reverse complement strand
TTATTATTATTATTATTATTATTATTATTATTATTATTATTATTATTATTATTATTATTATTATTATTATAATAGAGTTTTCAGAACATCTTGCTACCCCCAAGTGGGCAAAAACAAACGAGGCTTGCACTGTTGGTGGACGACAGCAAGGGTATATCCAAGAATATCCCAGTCCTAAAAAACTAACTCCAGATAATTGTTAGGCAATCAATATGAACTCAGCTGGAGCTGCATCGACCTGATAGTGGCAGAATAATGGTCAGAGAACCAATTTTTCCCCACAAAACTCCACCTAGGGAATGAAAATGACACCATATGAACTCTGGACGATAGCGAGAAAATGGACATTTGGAAGACAATCAATGTGAACCAAATTTGATCTCAGTCGGCCTATTATTGCTTGACTTATGTCCAAAAAGCAGCACCCACTTGAATGACTTATATTCATAGAGAAGCTGAAATCTTTAGGGTTCTTCCATTAGGGGTCCCCTATGTTTGTTATCAAGGAGAAGAAATCAGACCACATCTGTCTTAGTTATTGCTTTCACACAAAGGATATTCGGCGGATCCGCCCACAACATTTGGAGTAAAACTATTATTTTCCTGTCATGGAGGTGTAAACAACAAAGACATCCATGGAGAATGGATTGGTTGTCAGTCAGGCCTTCTGTTATTACGCACAAGTGAGTAACTGACAGACAAAGCTTTGCCCTCTCTCAGAAGTCCGTTCTGACCTATCCAGGAAATAGTGTAACTTATAGAGCCTGCGCTAAGCTTTAATGTGATTGGTTCATAATATGATCTATGATGCTGTCACCTAGCAGAAGAAAGAAAATAAGATAAAAACAGACAGAATGTAAGACCTTGGAGTCATCCTGGGAAGTTTGAAAAGTTGGGTCATGGTGTACCTTGTGGTATCATTGGAGATAAATTAGCTTACAGTATGCAGAATTGAGGAACTAATTGAGAGTAAACATTCATATCTAGGCCTGTGCTTAGAAAGAGAATGAAAACTGAAGAGCCATCACAGATGCCTTATGAACTAACAGAAGACTTATGGTCACTATTAAAATCAGTATTAACACCCAAAACTCCGTTTAGTGGATAGAATTATGTTGTCATTTTATCTCAGCCCACACAGATCATTTTTCTACAAGTGCAGACAAACAGACAAATTTAACATAATGTATATGTTAACTTCTTCCAATACATTTGTTTTATACTAACTAGAAAAATATATCTTTTAGAAAAACAATAGCCAATTATGCTTTGCCTGTATTGTTTATTTTTCTGTGTGTATTTTCTGATTCTTCCATGTTTTCACACAGGCCTCTGCTCTGGATGCCTTACTGGACGACTCAGTAATGTTTGCGAAGAAGCTGCGAGACATGAGTCAGCCTGTGACTCTGGCGGTGGTCGAGGATCTTCCTCACGGCTTCCTCAGCCTCTCACAGCTTTCCAAAGAGAGTGACATTGCCACCGAAATCTGTGTGGCACGGATAAGGGAGATTTTCCAGGAAAATAACACATCACCTGCTCTACGACAACGTCCAAAAATGGAAAGAAGTCACCAAAGCACCAATTCTTTGGACTGATGCTTGTTGCTCTTGACTCTTTTTTTTTTTTTTCCTGAAATAAAGACGGATCTGTAAATGCATCTCTGAATGCATCAAGAGAAATACAGCACATTAAAAAAAAGATAAGAAAAAAATGAAGATTATGAGGAAAAAAACCAAAACAGTAGGACCAGAGGGATATTGCACTTTTAACCAACACTGTATGACATTTTCTTAAGGTATTGATGATAGAAACATTAATGATGCACCTTTCTGCCATTCACAGGTAAATAATGGCTAAAATTAGAAAGTATTTTTGTACTTAGACTTGCACAATTAAGATCCATATCAAATGCACATGGAGAAGAGTATTCTTTAAAAGAAACTTGGCACTAAAACAACCAGCCTTTTCAGCAGTTTAGATTATTTCAGTTAATGGAGCTGGCGTGCCTTGTGTTTAAAGCTATGCTTTGTTTGCATAGACTTTGTTTCTTAAAAAAAAAAAAAAAAAAAAGCTTTGCCTGCAGTACATTAAAGGTTTACATGTAAATGTTTACACACTCCGGATGCACTGTATTATACATTTTAAGGCAGATGTATGTTTTTTTTTAAAAGATACAGAACTAGGGGACAGGATAAAACTCAGAAGATTTTAAAAGGAAAATAAGATGACTAGTCTCCAATACTGAGATTGTACATTAATGAGAGAAAAACATGAATATTGTCTAACATTATGAAGTCATAAACCTGCAAGAAAACACTTTTCTGCTCTGATGGTTAGTGAAGCGAAAACTTTCAGAACGCACTGTCTTTGCTTCAGCTTTTTTTTTTAAGGAAACAATATTAATTCTTGAAAAGGGTAAAATATTTGTGTATGATTTTAAATAGAATCAACTCCAACTCCACTATTCAACACTTTCACATTGATGAAGTGAAGTTGAATTTTTCTTCGTAAGTAACTTCCATATTCAATGTGTAAACACAGACCTTATCTTCAGCCATGGAGATGCAACAGAACGTCAGTGTCTGTACATATGATACAAGAATACCATCTGTGCCATGACCACACATGACCTTTCCAACAGTATTGTAACGTATATTAACTCATGTATCCAGCTGTAATGTAACCACATAAATTTGTGTTTTTATTGCTTTTTTTTTCAGCTTTTTAAATCAACACCAGCACAGTCAGTGACTTTATAATCTCAGAGAACATCAGCATTTTTTTCTTGTACATTTTTAACCTTTTTTTTTCTGGTAAATTGGTGACTTAAATCTGTGAGGATCTGAGTTTTACCCACAGCTATTACTTAACCTACAGTTGCCCAAATAATAGTATTGTACACTGTATTTGGATTAAATGAATAACACAGTGTTTGGCTTAAACGAATAACTTGGCTTCTTCAACTTGTCACATGTTTACAGTATATTGACCGGGATGCCTTATTAAGCGTTTACCAGCAGTATGTCATATAAAGCAAACTAACTGATGGACTGAGTGATTGCTTGGAGTTAAAAAAAAAAAAAAAATGCGGGTTTCAATTTAAACATGTGAACCAAGAATTCTGTAACTTAACTACAAGTATAAAATGAATGTAAATATTTCTGAAGTACTGCAATATTTATAAAGTCTTATTATTGAATCAAGTTTCCCATGTAGATTATTATAGTTTTACATGTTATCACACATAAAATAACTCAAAAGCAGTATGTTTCAAAGGTAAACACTCAGGCTCGGTCTTTTGGCACAGCTTGACTTTTCCCATCTTTATCAATAACTATAATTTCTCTGTGTGCTCGTTTGCAGCACTTGTCAGAGTTCCCAGATGTGTTGGCACCATTTCCCTTTTCCTCAGCATTTTCTATTGGTGTTTATTTCATATGAGCTGTCAGTGACGTATTGGAGGGTAAACACACACTTTACATATAAGGAGATAATGCAGTATGTCCCTGTCTGTACATCTCTGCACCAAAGCCACAATGTTGTTGCTTGTTTTGCTTGTGTCAGTGGCTGCAAATGGTGAGTCTGAAACTAACTTTCTTGAACCCTGCAGAAAAAAAAAACTCAAAATGACCAAAATAAACTTTACCTCTTTATGTTCTGATTACTTTGTTTTTTCTTTTTTTGGTGTTTGTGGCAAATAATGTACAGTTTGAAGGGATATATTGTTTTCAAGTTGGCTTACTTTTTTATTTTTACACTTTTGTCTGTGTCACATCTCCACAGCTGCCCTCGGCTTCGATGATAAGATCGTTGGGGGATACGAGTGCAGACCTCACTCTGTGCCCTGGCAAGTGTCGCTCAATAACGGCTGGCATTACTGTGGAGGAACCCTGATCAATGACCGCTGGGTGGTCAGTGCTGCACACTGTTTCAAGTAAGAATCACTTTAGACACACAACGACACTTTTTTATGAAGTCATGATGCTGTCATACAGGACTGTGCAAAATCTCAGGCCACCAAAGTTATGATGATCATGCAGACAATTGTGTCTCTGTTAAGATACAACTGGAATATAGAGGAAATACATGTAGCTTTAAAAACAAAAGGGTTGAGTATTTTGTATGTAACATGTCTGCATTGTTATGTTGTTTAGCTATTCTTTTTATTTATTTATTTACCGAAGAGAAAAACTGTTTTGTAGACATAAAATCTGAAGTGGATTAGGTGAGGTCATCACGTTATAAATAAGGATGACAGAGGTGCATTATGTACGATTATGTACCATGTTTAAATTCACGATGCCAGTGTTTTACAAGGTCATATGATGGGGCATTATCACCATAAGTTTCTTTCATTTCATCAAAAGTCTCCTGTGGTGTGTGTCCTTTCAAATACAAAAAACGGATCACTGCGCGACACTCAAGAGGCTCCATTTCGCACCTGACTCAGTTCAAACACCTGTAAATCAGAAACCACAATTAGTTCAGAGCTGTGTTTTTCCACATAACCCATAGAAATATAAATCATTGCACATGCAAAATTTCAGTTAGGTCAGACAACTGGAAGTAGGTCAGGGGCATTACTTATTGAACGCCCCTCGTACATTACTTTGAGAAGCCATACCCAACGTTATGTTTGTTGGTTTGATAAAGTTCTAATGACCACACACATGCATTTCTTAGTGTCTGTATTTGGGCACAATCTGGATATGGTGAAGTATGTGCAGCAGTAAATAAAAAAGGTTTGGGGTAATAAAAAAATAAAAATAAAAAAAAAAAGCTTCTATAAACCAAAGTGGTCGTGTTTGCACTTAACATGTCTTTAACCCTGTTCAGATAATGTGAGCTTTAGTGCATTAATCTTTAGCTGTTTCAAATTAAGTTTCATTCAGCAAATGTCAAACATTTCTTATCATTTGGGTGACTTTTGTTAAAGGAAAGTAATTTACAATAAATATAACTTTAGCCTGTAGAAGCCATTTAGTTCTAGTTGGGGTTTTTGTGCGTTTATAATTATAAAAGAAAATTACTCCTCTTTTAAAAGACCATGGCATTGCATGATTAGAGATCAGAAGAACCTTTGTAAATTTAAAGGACTCATAAACGCTGATACTGAATCTAAAATCATAAAAAGTCCTTTTTATTCTGTTTTACACTGGATCAAGGCTGTCACCTGATCTGCTTCATGATGAACTAGTCTGTTGTCTGTCTACATTTGTATCGTTGCCATTTTAAAAAAAACAACAAACCTACCCTTTTAATGTATGTCCATGTTTCTCTTCATTGTCCAACAGAGATGAGGAGATTGAGCTACGTCTGGGTGAGCACCACCTCCGCTACAAGGACGGCCCTGAGCAGTTCATCGCTCCAGCTGTGATCATCCGACACCCAGAGTACGACCGCTACACCATCAACAACGACATCATGCTCATCAAACTTGCCGAACCAGCCAAGTTTGATGAGTACGTCCAGCCTATCGCTCTGCCCACAAGCTGTGCTCCTGCAGGGACCCAGTGTCTGGTCTCTGGATGGGGAGCCACCCAGAGCCCCTGTAAGATCCCACCAGCAGCACTCACTACATTTACACAAGAGCAAAATTTACTCGACTTGAGTATTTTGATTTTACGCAGCTTGATACTGAAACTAATTTTGTCCTTTTTAATGCTTTGTTTGCACATTTATGAATAGAAAACACAGTAAATACAGAGAAAAATTTAGAACACTGAGCAGGAAACATACCTCAGCATTACTACTTGAAAGAAATAAAAATATCTAAATCATTATAAATTTAGACAAAGCACTACTGCAAATTTTTTGCAGGATAAGATTATATTTTATATTTCAGCTGTTTGGAATAATGATAGTGTATTCGCAATCTATATTAGTCTGACACTTCTAGTTTTTACAGACAATGTATAAATAATATAGTACAATTTCATAAAGTACAATTAAGTATGATACAGTTTGATGTTGTTTTATTTTTTTTTATCTGCCCTGTAGTAATGAAAAGTTCTATATTAATGAAATAAAACACAAAAACTGCTCTTATTTTTTGTTAATGACTAAAACCAGAATGAATAAATGAACTCTCTAAAATATGAAAACATTTTGAAAGAGATATTCTGAATAATAGGTACTTCTACTTTAAAGTACATAATGCTGATAATACTTCTGTAGTTGTACTTGTGCGGTGTTTTTGAGTTAGGACATTTACTTCTACTTTTAATTCAGTATTTGTTTTTCAAAATCTTTCTACTGACCCAGAGAAATAAATAAAAGTTCCTGTTTTTGCATTATCATTGAAATGAAAATAGCATCAGGCAACTATTTTTCAAATATAGAATAGAATAGAATAGAATAGAATAGAATAGAATAGAATAGAATAGAATAGAATAGAATGGTTTTATTATACGTATGTACAACAAAATTTAAAAGATAACTCTCTCGTGGTGCAGAGTAAAAGTATGGAAGGCATATAGATAAAAAAAAAGAAAAATCTATAAACATATATACAGTAAGAAAAACAAGCATGACAACAAACAGTATAGAAAAATATATTGCACTGTTGACCCTGGCTAAACACTGAGGTTATATGTTAAATATATATCCTTATTTGAGGTATTGATACTATTATGTGTTCAGTACCCATATTGCACTTGGATAAAATGTGTTACTGAATCTGGAGGTGTGGGCCTGGATAGGTATACACTATTATTTATTTTTTATGGAACATTTTTTGCATCACACATTTTTAATAAACGTGTGAAAACTGTGGAGAAAAAATGCAGTACTGCATCTAAAAATGTTAAATGCATATGCTCCACTGTCATAAAATACAAACTATCAATGTATACTGTAAATAAACAAATTGTCATGTCTCTACCCATTCACCCAGAGTGCTTTAGTTCAGATCTAATGTGTCATTTCCACTTTTGCTTACTAGTAAACCATCTGATTTCTTCCACCTTTGCCTATTGATCATTAAAACCGGCTGTTAATAACTGAAGATAATGGTGGGATTTTATACAGTGTACATTACAGAGTCAAGTGTGTAAATCCCAATATTTTTCTGTGTCTGTTTCTTTTATTCAGTCGGGTGTCTGAAATGCCTGAACTGCCTGAATCTGCCCATTCTGCCCCAGGATGACTGTGAGCGCTCCTATCCCAACAGAATCACCTCCTCTATGTTCTGTGCCGGCTTCCTGGAGGGAGGAAAGGACTCCTGTCAGGTACATGCACTAGTGGGAGAAGTATTCAGATCCTTTACTACAGTAGAGGTAGTCATTTTACTAAAACATTAAAGTGTATGTTACATTTTACCGTGCAAAACAGAGCTGTCTAAAAACACTAAATCTGAGGAAGAAGGTCCTCAAAACAACTTAAATATGTGTCTATGCAGCAAGATAATTTCACTTGATTTCTTGAATTAAGATTATTAAATCTAGAAATAAGCATGTCTACAGATGAATGAACACTTAAAATAAGAAATTAACTCTTAAAACAAGATAAATTATCTAACACTTATAATTCTATTTTTTTTTTATCTTGGTGAGAACCAAATAATTTGCAGTGAACTGCTGTACATGTTTGGATAATTCATACACTGTCAGATGGCTGAATCTACTGGAATCCTTCATATATACAGGCCTGTTTTTGCTGTTCATCTAAAAGGGTTTAAAAGAGCTTAGTGAGTGTGAACTACTAAAAAACAAACACATTTAGGGAGATGTAGTTTATAAGGGACAGGAAAGGGATGAAAAACTATAATCTGAAATATAAATAAAACAGTCGGACAAATATAGTGGAGTAAAGTGTACAGTTTGGACTCTGAGCTGCAGTGGAGTAGAAATATAATGTTGTTTAAAATACTAAATAAAGCGGTCCAATCTCATAGTACTAACTTGCATTTTACTAAAAATACTGCGTACTATAGCGTAGAAGTCTCTCCAATCATTACAAAGTGTTGGGTGCTAGAAAGGGGAATGGTTAAAGTCCACCTCAACCTGTCGCATTTATAAAGGAGTGAACTTAAATTGGAGAGAAAAAAAAATCCAGCTGCTCACTTCTTAGCTACAAAAGACGTATTCAAACACAACCATAAAATTGAGGTTTCTTATTTTAGGTAGGTGTGTGAGGGGGGTGGATGGGGTCCAGATCTGGGCAGGGGGGAGGTTAGGGTCGTAGGGATGTTGGACAGGAGAGAGAATACTGGGGTATTTTCAGGCCAGACATGGGGAGAAGCCAGAAGAGTTTATGAGTCTTCATTTTCATTGTGGATAATTGTATTCTTACCCCTGAGACCATCACAAAGACTAAGCAGTTCAGAAAATGGATGGATGATTATGTTTTTGTTGCAGTTTTCACAGTTTACTTCGCATTTACTTGGAACATGTCATTGACTTTTTGTTGCACATTTATTCACCACTTATTATTTCCTTTGGTTGTAAAATAAGTTTCATATTTCATTTTATATGACCTCAGCAGATGTTTTACTTAATGCATTTTTACATTGGTTATTTAAAGCACAGTTTTCTCTTCCTATCTCCAAAATGTTTTTTGTCTTAAAGTCTATGTTTGCATGTTTTCCATCAGGGAGATTCTGGTGGTCCTCTGGTGTGTAACGGGGAGCTGCAGGGTGTCGTATCCTGGGGATGGGGCTGCGCTGAAAAAAATCGTCCTGGTGTTTATGCCAAGGTACCACCTGATTTCTAACAGTTAAAGATGTTAATTAGACCACAATATGTTTGAGTTTTGTTTTTTTGTTTTTTTTTATGTTGACTACCTGTGCCACTTTAAATGACCTTTGATTTCTCATCCACAGGTCTGCCAGTTTACTGACTGGATCCACTCCACTATGGCCGCTCATTAAAGTCATTCTGTGGAAGAGAGGTTGATTCTGACTGACACTGCATTAAAGAGGACACTTTTAAAACAAGTTACATTATATGAGGACTCTGTACATGAAACATTCTAATGAGTTGGTGCAACATGTCATCTTTCAATAAAAAAAACACTTTTAAGAATCACTCATGTTTGAAAATTGTTCCGTTATCTATTGAAACCTAACATTTCATTATTATAATCATATACCATTTTCATTTCTGAGACCTGCATCCCTCTTTCTTATAGCTGCATAGTGAGTAGTACATGGATAGCTAACACAAATATAAACAGCTGTACTCGTATAAAAACAAATTTTTATACCCTCTTTGTTTGGTAGTGGTATTTCAGGGTTAATATACTGATTTTCAAATTTTTCAACACATTTACTTATATATAACAATCTGGCCAAGAGAAAAATACAAATGTGTGACTAAAATCAATCCCAGTCTATGGTAGTGACATGAAATTGCAGGAAAATACACAATATAAATGTTATACATAATGTATAGATAGAAAGCCTGATGATATAGACAGAATTTCTGAATCTTAATGTTTTGTGCTGAATTTTTCAAGGTTTTGAAATGATGATAAATGATGTAAAGTAAGGTTTGTTTACTCAAAAGCTTTTCAAATGTGGTTAAACTGGTTTATGCCTCTGCTGACTGATTGTGGATCAAATTTGACTTGAACCACCAACATAAACAGTCGCTTATATTTAGATTTTTATTTTATTTTATTACAGGAGAAACTCACCTTTATAAATACACTAATTTACGGAGAGAGAAAAAGAGGGGGGGGGGGGGCATTAAGCGGATTTAGTGTTTAAGAAATTTAAATATGCGTCATTTACTCGTTTCATTGAGTAGATTTGAAGCTGCAGTGACTGGATGAGACAGCAGGTGGTACCAGTGTGGTTCAACCTCACGTGATAAACAGGAGAGAAACACCGAGGAAGAGTAGACGAAGAAGAAGGCGACCATGTTGATTTAAAGGAAGAAGAAACACAATAGAGACGATTCATTTCAAGCAAAATTCAGTTGTTTAAGTAAATTCTAAAGGTAAAATTGATCACCCGCAAACTTGGCATTCCTTGTAAAATAACGGAGAAGTTAAGGTAGGTTTGCGGTATTTTCCAACAGATGAGATGCTAAAAAAAACATCCCGGTTGATGTGAGCAGGCTATCTACCGTTAGCGGCGACTGTAGTCATCTTGGCTAAATTAGCCTTGAGGCTAGTGTGGGCTGCTAATCGCTCCGTGTATGGCTAACGTTGAAATTGAGTCAACATAACGTTAACAATGTGAAATGTTATTCTTGCATGGTTATACACGAATATTGTTTCTGTTTCTACATGTAAATCCGGTGAAAAGTTTTAAACTTGGAAATTGCAGCGATTTAGCTGTCAGAGCTAACAGCTTAATGTTATCTCAGCTAGCTAGCGCTGGCTAACATATTTGTTAACGCAGATTCCTGTCAACAATAACTTTGTCGTTCGTCAAGAAAGGTTAAAACTAACATTACAACGTGAATGATTTTAGAGGACCCAGACTCAATAAAGGTCGGTGCTTTGTGAGTCAAATTTGAGAAATCAAAACATTTATGTAAAACTTAGTTGACATAATTTTGAATGTTGGTTAACTAAATGGAAAACCTTATGGCAACGGCAGTAGTTTATCTACTTCCAGTCTATACAACAATGACACCCCCCCCCCCCCCCCCCCCCCCGAGATTTGATAGGGTAAGAATCAAAGCATTAACTGTAGGTCAGACTTAAAACCCGTTTCCTTCGCTAATCTGCATCAAGGGAAAGGCTGTCACCTGGCATGTTCGCCTTTGCGACCTTAAACCACATCATTAAGTGAATTAACTGTCCGGTGATCACTGCTCTCAAGTAATGTTTTCATTTTTGGTCCACTTAAGTTCTAGTTTACCCGTGTAAGTCATTGTTCCTGTAATCTGTGATAATGAGATAAACCTTTCCTCTGGTTACCAGAAACAAAACGACTGTTCTCCGGTAGGGGTTGCACAACACACTTGAAGGTGCACAAGATGTGACAGAATAAGCAAACATTTGCACAATATATATTTTTAGCAATAAGTCTTTTATGTTTGCGGGTAGTTGGAAAATATTTCGTGACAGCATCCTACCTGCACATTGCTTCGCTTTTTTTTTTTTATTAGACTAAAAAATAAGTGAAGGACTGTGCAGCTGCTTTAGTCCAGTCCATAGTTATTAATAATGTGATGGCAAATGTGTTTAATGTTCCCCTCTACTTAAATTAGAGCTTAAGTTTAAAAAAAAAATGTATGGAGTTTTCCTTTTTATTTTTATTATTCATTTATTTGTCTTCAACAAAAAAAAAAGATCAAGCAAATTTTATCACGAGTTTGAACTTTTCTATGTTCCAAAATAAGCTTAACATTATTCAACAGAGTATTTTTCTGTTTTTTTATAACCTAACTGGAGGGGATGCTTAAGCAATATTTAACACTGGAATCTTTCTTGTTGCTGCGTGAGTGAGTAGTTAACCCCTGAATATTAAATGTATAAATCCTTTTGGTTGAATTCCTTTCAGGTGACAAGGTTGAGTTGCTGGCTGACTTTGAGGAGGCAGCGGGTTGATCAAGGCCACACTCACACCTCACACACTGACTTGAATACCTGCAGTTTTCAGGAAGAGATGGTTTAACACCTGGATTGGAAAGGAAACGTACAGTGCGGACTCCAAGGGGGTTGGAAAGCTATTTTGCTTCGGACTACATAACCCCTCGTATGTTTGGTGATTTCAGGATTATTTTTTTCCCCTACGCATGTGGAGCAACACATACCCGCACAGTGGAAATAAACTAAGAACATAACAGACTTTATGATTTTTTGGGGAATACTTGTACAAAGTTGGACATCCTTTTTTCAAAGACAGGGATATTGAGCAACTCTTATGGACTCAAAGTGGATCCAGGAAATATTGTTCATTTTAGAAACAGAAGTTTAAATATTGAACTAAGATTATATTGAAGAAGCTATTTCCCAAGTTCAGATTGCCTTAGTTGTTCTATTTCAGGACTTGAACCGCTTTGATACTTGTTCACATATAATTTTTCTATATTGTGGGCAAGTATATTCATGCATTTGAATGCAAATTTCTCTTCATTTTGAAGAGCCCTTGTGTAAAAACTTGTTTTGTTTTTTTTGTTGTGCTTGTACGTCAGTCACTCTTGTTGAAGGGGACCTAACTGCACGTACATGTGTATATGTAAATACTTCGAATTGACTTCTGTTGTAAAAGCTTTGGACTTAAAAGATTAGAGATATTGTTTGTTAATGCTTTATTAAATTTTTTTACTTTTGAAGAGAATTTTTAAAAAGATAAACCTAAGAGGCAAAAATCTAATACTTTCAAGAAAATTCAACAAAAGTAAGGAAAATAGGAAAAATGGCAACTGCCAAAACTGAAAATGTTGGCCCAGTTGTCATGGGACTGAACAAGCAGAACGGGCAACTCAGAGGACAGACCAAACCAGCTTCAGTCCAGCCAGCTCCCACAAGTCAAGGCAAGAGTTTGGCTCCACCTCAGAAAGCAGGCAGTGCTCCTCAAGAAGGAGGAGGCATCAAGTTTGGAGATGACTGGAAGAAGAGCCTAAAGCTCCCTCCCAAAGACAACAGGGTCAAAACCTCTGTGAGTTGAACTCCATACGTGTCTAAAGTCACTTCAACTTGCACCTTTTTACCTACTGTTATCCTACCCCTTCCTCTGTACTACAGGATGTCACGTCCACGAAGGGGAATGAATTTGAAGATTACTGTCTCAAACGAGAGCTCCTGATGGGCATCTTTGAAATGGGTTGGGAAAAGCCATCACCTATTCAGGTATGTAGCATTTCTGTGTGCAATTCAATTTAGAGGCATATAGGAAGTGAGAAAAAAGGCAAGCACCTACAGTCACATGGGGAGCATCACAAAGGCTTGAGCAAGTGCAAGGGAACATGAAATAGATCTTGGTCGACTCATAGTGGTGTTAAATTATCTTAATTATCTTTGAATGTGGCACTGGAAACTGCCATTTTAAATACCTATATAAACTGGTGAAGTGTTAGATTTGTAAACAAGGTACTTCATATGAACTGCATCTGATTTCGTAAGTCTCCTTTCCAGCTGTGTTCACATGAAACGCACAGTACACAGCAAACACAGTTCTCATCACAGGGTCCTATTGTGATTTGTTTGTTGAGCAGAAGTTATGTTGCTATGGCAACCACCAGTCAATTATTACATCATTTTAGCACTGTATTGGCAGTGCAAATGCAAATAAAAAAACAAAAAACAAAACAGTTTTTAAAGAAATGCAGCTCTTGGCAAAGCTCCAATGTGGTTAGACATGGTCATGTAGTCACCAGTAGTGCTTGATAATTAGATACTGTTGAGATGACGCAATGAGCCTTAAGATGCATGTCTTTGAATCAGGAGGAGAGCATTCCCATTGCCCTGTCTGGACGGGATATTTTGGCCCGTGCTAAGAATGGAACAGGAAAAAGTGGAGCCTATCTCATCCCAATGCTGGAGAGGATAGATTTGAAAAAGGACCACATACAGGGTGAGACAACTTTTCATTTTACACTACCATCACACTTTTCCCATTTGTCGTCTTCTATTGTATTACCTTCTTTTTTTCTTAGTAAGTACATTAGTTTGTAATCGCCTCCACTGAAATCCTATTTTCTACCTTAATCTAATTTATCTTCTTCTGTGTTTTATTCTAGCAATTGTAATGGTGCCCACCCGTGAACTGGCTTTGCAAGTGAGCCAGATCTGCATCCAGATCAGCAAACACCTGGGAGGAGTGAAAGTTATGGCCACAACTGGAGGCACTAACTTGCGAGACGATATCATGCGCTTGGATGAAACTGGTAAAAAAAAAAAAAAAAAAAGTAGTCATGGTCCATTATAGTTTGATTGCATGCTTTGTGGTAAAATATCTATATTTTTCTGTGCTGATGCAATTTTTAATTCTCCTCTCCATCAGTGCATGTGGTTATTGCCACCCCTGGCAGGATCCTCGACTTGATAAAGAAGGGTGTGGCAAAGGTGGATAGAGTCCAGATGATGATCATGGATGAGGTGAAGATGAATGAAGCCCTATAAAAGTGCAAAAATCTGGATTTAATCAGTCTCCAATACAGTATATAAAATGTTTCATTTCCACAGTGAAAGTCCAGCAGCTTGTTTTACAGTTTGGAGTGCAGCCTGCTTTGTGTTAAATTGTCTATTTCCTTTCAGGCGGATAAGCTGCTGTCTCAGGATTTTGTGGTGCTCATTGAGGATATCATTAGCTTCCTGGCCAAGAACAGGCAGATCCTGCTCTACTCTGCAACCTTCCCAATCAGTGTGCAGAAGTTCATGGTGAGTAGCCAGCTAATTGCTGCAGCACTCAGCCAGCCCGGTGGCTCCCGGCCACTTGGCGCCACTTGGCTCATACCGCAGAACAAGCTGTTGTGACATTACACCCAGCTCTGTGTTTGTTTGTTGTGTATTTCACCAAGGCTGTCACTGTCTGTAGTAGAGTCACAGTTTAATTGTTTGAATAAGCTGTGGTTTCATCTCTTTGCAAAGAGACGTGCAGGCTGATTCAGTGACAGTGTTGACTAGAATTTTTAAGAACTTGCAGGAGCTTTTTTTCATGTGAATTTTATGTCTTTAATGCATTTTTATACATCTTGATTGAATCATAAAGTGAAAAGGATTTTTAGCCAAGTGTATGTGTTTCTTGGCTTGAGATCATGATTTTAGTAAAGTTACAAAACCAACACAGAACCTGTAATCAATAATGCAAGTTATGCAGTCAAATTTGAATTGGATCAGAGCACATAATTTTGGAGTATGGGCTAGCGTGGTGTCCCCTAATAAAATAAAATTAAATTAAATTAAATTAAAAAAAAAAAAAAAGGCCACTTCCATAAGCAATAACTTTAAAAACTATGTCTGGCCATCTTAAAATATGTGCGTGCAATTTCAGTGAGATTTAGCTCTGCATTTTGAAGCCTGTTCTACTTGATGTAATTGGTATTTTGTGTATGTGAAATACGATTTAAGCTATATGTCTAAGGGGCTTAAATTGAACTTGTAAAAACTATAAAAACACTGAACTAATGAAACATATGAACAACAGTATAGTGATACTGTCATCCTCCTACACTGTATAAAAACTGTCTCACTCAACCAAAGAGCACATATCCTGCTGTTACACTTGGTTTTAAATAAACCTATTGTATATATTTTTTCCTTTGTGCCCTTGCTTCAGGCTAAGCACCTTCAGAAACCCTATGAGATAAACCTGATGGAGGAGCTGACTCTGAAGGGCATTACTCAGTACTACGCCTACGTCACAGAGAGGCAGAAAGTCCACTGCCTCAACACGCTGTTTTCCAGGGTAACTGACTCATTTATACATATCATTGTCTAAGCCACTGATGTGTGACTTTTTAAACAACTTCAAGATGTAACTGTTTAGCCATAAGTGCGCAGAGTGTGACCACCCACTTCCTTTAAACAGCAGCATGAGCAGAAAAGGCAATCTCTGTATCTCTTATTGGGTCATTAATAAATACCTGTACCATATTTCTACTTTCAGTAGTACATTTAACATAGGGTTTGGGTAATAAACACTGTTCACATAGTGATGTAAACTATTGTTGTATTTATTCACAGCTTCAGATCAACCAGTCAATCATCTTCTGCAACTCTACTCAAAGGGTTGAGCTTTTAGCCAAGAAGATCACTCAGCTGGGTTACTCCTGCTTCTATATCCATGCTAAGATGATGCAGGTGAGAAACACAGATCACAACAGAGACAATTTACGTTAATATTATGCTTCACTTATTTTCTGCTGCCTTTTTGCTTTTATAATGGGTATTTCAGGAAATTCGCATAAAATGGATATTTTTGTCAATATTTGAGTAAACACCATATGTTACAAGCAAAGTGAGAAAATGTTTTTTTGTTTTTTTTTTGTTTTACAAAGGAGGTATTGGATAAGTAAAGTGGATTGATTCAAATGGTTTACCATTTGTTTTGTGATGGTCAAGATGATTTAAAACGGATTCAAATCAGTTCAGATTTATTTTGGGAGCAATTTTAATTCTAATATCTGATTATGGGGTTAGTGGACAGAGGAGAGAGAAATGACAACAAACACTGGCAAACTCTGGGAGGTTTGGGGTCCAGGAATAAACAAAACCAGAAATACTTAGAGAAAGGTATGAGACTGAGAGGAATCTTGAGCCAGTTTCAACCCATTTGACAAGAAATCTTAGTGTTAAAACACCAGCACTGCTCTGCCTCATCCTATTACTACTTTCATTAATATAAGAATGTTGTTTGTCTCTGCAGTTGCCTATATCAAAGGTTCTACCTTGGCATGTGTCTTTTCTTAGAGAATTTTGTTTGTTGTTTTCAGGAATATAGAAACCGTGTGTTCCATGACTTCAGAAATGGTCTGTGCAGAAACCTGGTCTGCACTGGTGAGTCTGTTTTGCATAGTGAGACATTTCAGAAGAGGCCGTCTAATTTTACACAGTGGTGATGACAATCTAATCCTCTGTCGTCATCCAATAGATCTGTTCACCAGAGGTATTGACATCCAGGCCGTCAACGTCGTCATCAACTTTGACTTCCCCAAGAATGCTGAGACTTACCTTCATCGTATTGGAAGATCAGGCACGTTGCTTTCTTTTTTGTAGTTTGTTTGTAGAGTGAAAAAGTGGAACATAGTCATGTTAAATTAGAACATAAACAGACATGGACTCTGTCTACCTCAGTTCAGTGGGATTTTACTGTTTGTTGATTTACACATGAACTGAGCAGTCTGTTAATGTGAGATTTTTCTGTGGTATCCCATCTGCCACAGTTGACCATGTTCCAGAATGAGGATCTTGTATTCTACTGTGGAGAGAATCCTGTTTTGACCATTGAAACAAATGTGGTTTATGGACATCAGAAGTAAAGAACGCTCTCTTCCTTTTTAGGGAGGTTTGGTCACCTGGGGCTGGCCATCAACCTGATCACGTCAGAGGACCGTTTCAATCTGAAGGCCATCGAAGACCAGCTGGTGACCGACATCAAGCCCATCCCCAGCAGCATCGACAAGAGCCTGTACGTGGCCGAATACCACTGCTCCAACGCCGACTGTGATGTGGAGGAAGTCGAAGAGAAGTCAGGACACCAACAGGACAGCACCTAAAACAGGTGAGACACTGAAAAAAAAATCAGCATTAGAGCTGGACAATGTAACTAAAAGTACTTAATGTCTATTGATAGTGATGGGGGATTTTTAAGGATCTAAAGATGGAATTTATTCACTTTATTTGTCAATACACACTAAAACAGTAGAAATATACAAGGGTGACAATAGCACCAATCATTGATTGTTGTTGGTTTTCCAGTCAGTCTCAGATATATCCAACACTAATAAAATACAAAAGAAGTTCAGTAATATTAACTGTAATGTGTAAGTGAAGTGAGTCTCCCATTCCTACAGTAGTGGTGGCAGACTAAAGTCAGCACTAAGCTGCTACAGAATTAATGTAGAGCAGTAATTTGGATGGTTCAGTTGAATAACACATTCTCCAACCAGGAAGGAATCACACTTGAGGGTTGTCATTTAACTGAATTATTAATGAGCTCTCATCACATTTAAATAAACGGTGTGTATTTTCTGCAGCTCATGGTTTGTTCAAAGCAATGGTAGAACAAAATAGCTGCTGTACATTTCAACATTTCACATGCACCATGCCTGTTATTATCTTTAACATTTAGAGCCCTAAACATTAACTGTGACAAAACATAAACACTTGGAGCAATTCACTCAAATAACTCTGTAAAATGTCTCTTAGTCACATCATGTTTGTTTTCTTTATAGATGATGCAATTCCAGTAAAATGGCCACGAGACAGACGATGAAATGAACCATATTATTATACCAGTATATATGTTGTTCATATATCTCGCAGAATTTAAACATCACTGCAAATGTATAAAACACTGCACAATGAATGCGTTTTGTTATTGCTGTTCATGAAGAATCTAACACTAGTGCATATTGGAATAATTTTATCAGCCCCATCAATGCATGGAAGAGCTGTCGTCTTAACTGTGGTTTTTGTTTCTTCCAGGACCGTTGGATGCACCAGGCTTTTGCACAGACATCAGCGCTTGCACACAGGCTTCAGGCAACTCTTCAGTTTCACATTTCTTCTCCTTTTTTATTTACCGCCTGTCAAGCGGATGTTATAGCTCTTCATTTTGAAGCACCTCTTTAGTTTTACCTTTTTAAAGTAAGCTGCCTCATTATTTTCCTAAATTAGATGTGAAAGTTAAACCATATTGTTTTGCACCAAACTCAAACTGAACAGAGCATCCTGTGTATGAGCTTAGAATATCTGACCTTCTCCCACTCTTCCTAAAATATACATCAGGCAAATATCAGAGCTGTTTTGAGCCACTGACAGTTTTCGTCACCAGCAGCAGGGTTGGCTTCCTCTTCAATGTTACAGTGATGCGCTGAACACCAGCCCTTGTTACGTCCACTTACACTGCTGTTGTCACTTAAGTGCCTTACTTACTCCCATGTGCACTCATCCATTCATAGCCTGCTGTTTCCTGTCATGCAGCAGAGTACGAGCACAAACAAGACGAATAAAACATAACCTGAATTTTTGTTTTTTAACATCCATTATGCAAGGGAACAAAGGTACTCCTGCTGGGAGGTGTCGCAACACGACTCCTTGAAAACATCCTGAATGTGAACGTTTATTTTTAATGTGAACGTTGCAATAAAAAATAAGGGCAGCTTTATTTAAATACTGACTGTTTTCCCTTTCACTATGAACGATACATGTGCAGTTTTAACAAAATGAGAGGACTACCTAAACACAAAAGCCCCACACTGGTTCATAGGCGTTTGGCTGCACAAACAGCATGGGAAACAAACGGCAGCCTCATGCTGTTGCGTTAAAGCCGTCAAAGGTGATCTTACCACAGACAGCTCCGGAGGCTCTTTTACGTAAAGAAAAACTTAACATTTGGTTGGTAAATACTGTAAAACCCATCAGCCACTGCAGCTGGTGGATGGAAACTGTCTTTTTATTCTGTCTCGTTGATTTGGTGTATTGGCAGCTGGTTCAGAGCAGCTTTGAAAAAAGAATTCACATTTTTAACCTGATGGAAAGGAGATGGATTGATAGTTATCACATGTCCAGAGTCATTGGTGCAAAACACTGTGGTGCAACTTCCTCTTATTTTTCTCTTTTCCCCCATTTAAAGATTAATTACACGAGCATTTTTTTTTTCTTTTTTTTTTTTTCTTTTTGGATCCTGAGCTAAAAACTCAGGCCCCATCATGACAAATTGAAGTTGGTGAATGTATCTGTTGCCAAGTAAATGTATATTTTGCAGCCCAGTGGTTGAATGCCAAGCTCTTAAGCATTGTTGTCGTTTATGTTGCTGCTGCTCGATGATCTACTCAGTAATAATCCTCTTCAGATGATTAGTTTCAATTTCACGGAATTGTAAAAGCTCTCGTGGACCGCAGGGTGATGAAACCTGCTCGGCTTTTAAAGGACCACTTCAACTTGTAATTGAGTTATGACGACAAAAAAAAAAACAGAACAAATTATCAGTTTCTTTCTGCTGCAGCAGCCATGAACATTTTCCTTTTTTTGTGGGTTTTTTGTTTTTCCCCTGGCACAGCTTTTGTTTCCAATTCTAAAAATGTGAGGATGGTCTTTATGAGGGGTGGGCTCTGTGTTTTGAAAGCAAAATTGTAGCATCTTTGAAAAGGCAGCTGTGACTTTTTTTTGTCCTCCCCTTACAGAGCGTTACTAACGATAAAAAGACATAAAAAAGAGAGTATTTTTGCTTTTAAGACTTATTTTTGATGTTGCTTAAAGCAGTTTGGAGGGGGCGGGGGCTCTGAGGGTGAAATCCTGGAGGTTTTTCGGGTGGGTTCGCAGAAGCCAAGTGTTTTATCAGATGCTCTGTGGAGCATCTTGAATCTTTCTTTCTCTCTGGTACTTAAAGCTTCCAGCAGAACAGTGAAATCGAAAAACCCTTTGTGTTTTAAGTGCGAGAGAGAGAGACCGCGCTAAGTAATACACAGGAGGGAGTTTCTGGAAAGCGTTGAAGCACTGTGATCTTCTTGAACCTGTTCCATGTCGATGTGACGGATGATCAAAGTGCTGTGATTTATTTTCAGCAACTCGGTCCATTTCCACTAGGGCAATCTTTATACGAGGTGTTGTGAATCATTTTGAGGAAACTAAATTGTAAATGATTCATTGTTTACACTAGTCGTTTACAATTACACAAAAAAGAAAATACTTTGCTTCATGGGTGGTGGAGATTTTTTTTTTTTTTCTTCCTTGAAATAGGTTTTCAGGATTTACATTGAAGCAAAACCAAAAAGTGGAATGTGTGCATGAGTGTGAAAGAGATGGTGAGGTGTGTGTGTGTGTGTGTGTGTGTGTTTAAGAATGAGGGATGTGTGTTTGAGTTTTAAGACAATACTACATTTACATGCAGCTTCAACTTGTGTTTTAGAAAATCATTTTCATTCAGTTGAAACCAGCTTGATTTCCTTCTCAAATTCAACTGTCGCTGCATGTAAACGTAGTTCAAGCTGTCGTTTTTGTTTTGTTTTTTTTCTCATGTGCTTTCATTTGCAGGTTCGTCTTGTGCGTTTTTGTTGGCATTATGCAATGTCTTAAATATCCGTATGGGTGTTTACAGTTGTCAGGGATGTGACTTCTGTTTGTTTTTTTGTTTTTGTTTTTTCCCAGTTTCCATTCTACTCCTGTTGAGTTTTCTAGAAATGTAATTTCTAATGTCAAATGACCACTTTACTGTTCGTCTTGATGTTTTGTGTTCTTAAGCACATCCCTGACAATCATTCCCTGATCTCCTTTGTGACCCAAAAGTCCAAAAAAAGAAAAAAAAAAATGCTAGAGATGCACCTAAAAATAAACACATGGAAGTCGATTCATAGAGTAATCAAATGTTTTAGGCATCATCTTGAAAGCAGCAGTTCAGTCCAACTTTGTTTTTGTTTTTTTTGCGGAGGGATTACTCGCAAAAGTAGCAGCGTAAGGTAGGGTTGAAACTCAACCATGCAAAAGAAATGATCTGTTAGACCTCGGTCACAAAGGAGGTTTTGACGAATGCAGTCATGAATGCTGAGTTGATTTTTGTCATCTGGTGGTTGTCAAGACGTCTTTGTGTGTTTGCGCTCTGACCGCACAAGTCAGGAGTGCTAATGGGGGGGAGGGATTTTTGTCAGAAACTTGTCTCAAAGTATCTGTTTAAAAAAAATAAAATAAATAAAAAATAAAAAAAAGGCAAAGTTTACGAACAGGGTGAGGATTTGGGTAGAAATAACTCAAGGCTCAGTGAATTCTCAATTGGAAATAAAAATATAAGGGCCTCAACTGAAATAATAATGGCTGATGTTGATATAAATGTGCAAAGGTGAATTTGAATTGGATCTCTTATTTGCTGCACTAGTGTAGACTCACCCACGCTTCAGACCATTTCAGCCAGGTTAAATGCTAAAATTGGCCTAATTGACATAAATGGGAAAAAAGACTAAATTTATTGCAGTATTTCCCCTTCAGCATGGATAGAAAACAGTGCTCTGTAGACTCTAAATCAGCTCTTAAACGAAATGTATTTATTTTTTGGCATAGCAGAGAATAATATAAGCATTTTCTCTACAATTTGCAAAGGATGTGGTTCTAATTATCATCCCAAAGGAGCTTCAGCGTCCTGTGGATTTGAGTTGTTTAGTTTTTATACCTCATTTCTCTTAAAACAAGTCAGACACAAGTTTTAAAAACCAAAAAGCAGATGCCATTTGCTAGTCGGTAAATGAATCTTCTTATTGTCCCAATTTCCTTCCTTCCTAATCTGATTTTTGATTGAGTTTTAGTTCAACACTTTCATTTATGATGCTGAAGTAATGTTTTTGTCCCCCTTTTTGTTCTTGTTTTGTCCTAAAAAAAATGCAGTAAACTGAAGGTCGAGATATTCAACAACTTGTGTTAATCACTGTCTCTGTCCTACTGTTGTAAAGGTGAAATACATGCAGGATTTTCAAAATGAATAAATTGAACTGAAACATACATGGCCTGTTGTGTTTTCTGCTGTTTCTGTGGGTGTAAAAGCAAAGTTTTTAGTTCATGTGACAGAGGCCCCCTACAGGGTTAATCATGTATGTTAGAATTTATCCTTCTGGCAACAATGTTTTAGTTTAATGTTGAGCTGTCTACTCGTATGTTGTCAGGTTTTGAACACAGTTTTACAATTATAAAACACTAGAACTGTCATAGATATCAAAGTCACAAGGATTATCAGTTTCTGCTCTCCCTAATTCTTTTACCTGTAAAAATAAATGCTATATAGAAACATATAACGGGACATACGTAAAATTAGGCCTCGTATTTGTAATGATTGAATGGGTCTAGGTATTTTACTTCAGTACAAATTTGAGGTATCTAATTTTTTTTTTTTTTTAACATTTTTATACTTCTACCCCACTATATACAAGATTTGGATAAGTATTGTACCATTTACTCCCGAAATACTCTTGACACTTTAAACTGTTGTCAAAGGACAAACATGCAAAAAGGATCTTTTAGAGAATTTATTGTAGATTAAATTACTGGTGAAATGTACAATAGCTAAAATGACCTTAGTCTTAAACATCTGCAGCTGAGTGCAAATACACATTAATACTGCAATAATGAGACAAAAGCACATAAAATGATAAAAGGACACATGGAGCATCTGTTCACAATTGTTACTACTCCGTTTGATACATTAATTAAAATTTGTATTTCTACCACTGTTTAAGTATATTATTTAAAAAGACAATAATTATTAACATATAATTCCTTTCGTCTCCGTTTATATCTGTTGTGCTCATCTTCGAAGTTGTGACATGTGGCCTCTGCCGTTTGACCTTGAAGGTGTTTCTTCTTGCCAACCTGTATCCAACGGACGGCCCTCCACACCAATCAGTGATCTCCAAATGCTAAATTCCGCCCCTCAACAATTAAGGACTTTTCCATCAACCAATAAAGCTTTAGTGTTGCAGTGACGGCGGGACTGGAGCCACGCCTTTGAGAAGTTAGGAAACTGATTTGACTGACAGTTATTGCTGCCAAGCATTTGTAAGAGGTGCCGACTATTACCCAATCGCTTTACGCTGAAGAAATAGGCGGGTTTAATGTCGTTCGTCTTCTTCGTCGGTGCTGCCAATTTCAACTTCCGGCTGGGTCGTCCTCTGGAACTACAACGTGAGTAGCAGTCATTAGCTCTGTGTTTTATATAACAGAATGTTTCAGATGACTCAATAATTATGTTAGAGACTGATTGCAGCCGCAGACTGATGTTTGGTTCGCCAAGGGTTTACTGTTTGTTTATGGCTCTCGTTGAAAGCTAACAATGAGGCTATTCTACCTCTAGCTAGCCAAGCTGCTAGCTTAGCTCTCGTCAGACTGACTTGTACCTAATAAAGACAGTTCCATACAAAACATCACTCTTACCGCACACAATTCAAAGTATAATTTGGTGTCTTTTTATTCTTCGTCGTGTCATATTTCAACATATCAAAATAAGCTCTTACTTAATTACCCACCGCTAACAGTTTGAACCTAATTTGAATAAGATGTATGATCTGTGTGAAAGGTTAAATAAGAAACACACCCATTTGTTTCATTTTTTACTATGATCAATGGTCTGTTGAGAAGTGGCTGGCAAACCTAGTACAGACTCAGATAAATGCTTACAATTCAAAGGGGGGAGGGAAAAATCTCATGTAATGCAGGCAAGATTATATTTATGCTGACCTTGTGTACATTCACTGTGAATGGACCTGGTATTATACCCAAATTGTTTTTTGAAAATGTTGTTTTTTCCATGTTATTTTTCACACTTAACTGTTCACAGTTTTGATTCTTTTAATTTTTCCTGTATACTCAGAATGGGGAGTGTTTTGGCTGCCAGCGCCCCCAACCCTCCACCACCTGCCTCTGGCAGTGCTGCTGCCCCTGGGTTGACAGTCCCACCAGGCTTTGGGATGCCTCCGGTTTCCTCCATTATACCTCCATCTGGGTCAGATTCAGGGCAGCAAAAGGAGGTTGAACCTCCTTTACCTAATCCAGGTGGATTTGAAGAATGTCATCGTAAATGCAAAGGTAAATGGGGTCTGAACGGAACAATCTCAATTCCTCAGTCTGTCTTCAGTATGTTATAGTAAACAAATGCTCATTTCCTTCTGTGTGGCTATCTTTGCAGAGGTTTTCCCTATGCAGATGGAAGGAGTAAGGCTAGTTGTCAACAAGGGCCTAAGCAACCACTTTCAGGTTAGTTTACATCAACACAAGGAAATTTTACTACAATCACTCTAATGGATATAGGCACAGACATAAGACTTCAAAGCTCAGATTACTAATAAGACTTTGACCCTTTTAAAAGTTACTTAATTTGACTGGATACATTTGAAAACTGTTCATTAACTTTCTCTCAAGGTGAATCACACTGTGATGCTGAGCACATTAGGAGATTCAAGCTACAGGTTTGGTGCTACATACGTTGGTTCCAAGCAGACAGGTCCAGCAGAGGTATGCTCCGCTCCAGTCAAGTCACTGTCATTCTTACTTCAGCATTTTGTATTGTTTTTGTTTATTATTAGAATTTCTCTGTGTTCAGTTTTTTCCAGTCATGGTGGGAGACATGGACAACAGTGGCAGCTTAAATGCCCAGGTCATCCACCAGATCAGCCACAGAATACGATCCAAACTGGCCTTCCAGGTAAATGAATATTTGTTCATTTATAGATCTGTTTAGAGCTTCAACATTATTTTAAAAGTCCAAGTTGTTATAGGCAATGATTTAAAGAAATAACTTCATAGGGGGCAGAATTTTGCAATAAGCTGATGTTTGTTCATCCTAAACTAGAAAATATGCTCTCTGTCCCCACCATCACCATATATATATATATATATATATAATATATGAAACTCGTTGGTTTTGAAGAGTTTATATATAGGTGTTTTGTGTAGGAAACTTTTAAGAAACTCCAGTCAAGTTTTCTGTACCTAGATATGAGCCTTGTTTTTTTTAAGAGACAAATCTGTGCTAACGTGTCTTCAGTTGTTTTTCCAAGGAAAAAGATACAGTTACACCCACACCCATTACATTTTAGTGTACCTTTGACATTTTTTCATCTAGTGGTTTGCATAATGACCTCTTACTAATTTTAATAATTCCATATTGCTCCCAAATCAGTACTAGTGTATACTGCTCTATAAATTGTATGAATGTAATATGAACTCAGTGCTAACACTAAGCTAACATTAGGTTTAATAAATCTAACCTTAATATCAGACAGCTGTTGACATGATGCAAATGATTCAAACGTGAAAATATCAACAATGTTATTTCTTCACTGTGTTAATAATTTTACTTAACTCTTTAAAACCTACCATTATAGAGTGCTTTATTTCTTCTTTTTTTTTTTTTTAATTAAAGTGTCAGAAAATGTCTTTTTACCAATTGTTTTGTGCCTTTGTTCAGGAAGAACTTAATTGTAAATATCTTGCCATTCATTATCATTATTATATGTAATAAATGCTTAAAACGGTGTATTAGCAAAAAAAAAAACATTCTTACATTTGTGATCATATTTATTATGATAAACAACAATCGTTCTTAATAAAATTTTATGATTAAAGAAATTATTGTATACACTATAATGTGTATAGAATGTGTATATAAAGACAGTGGGAGAAAGGCGAAGGAAAAAAAACAGCTGAACTCCACAAAAACACTGTAAAACATGCCAGTAGAACACTCAAAGAACAATACTATCACTATTATATACAATTGTTTAGAAGAATTCACAGCTAAAACACAGCTAAAACCTAGCTTAAATGCTGCTAAAGGTAATCAAAATCTGCCGTCTCTGTCTTACCACCTACACTCCACTCTGCCTGCTCTTTTCCACTCGGCTCCACTGACCCTCCACCCCTCCCCAAAAGGCAATGTGGGTCTCTACTGTAAAGTGTTATATAGCATCAAAAATATCAGAAAATGAGCAGCTTTTCGAAGCCGTCTGAATTTTGTGGATAGCGAATGCTCTAAAGTGCAAAATGTAGCACCAATGATAAAGCTGCTGCGACCTGATGTTTTTCTGTGTGTGTGACGTTATCCTCCTCAGACACAACAGCATAAATTTGTGAACTGGCAAGGTGATGCTGAGCTCAGAGGAGAAGATTTTACTGCAACAGTTACACTTGGAAATCCAGATGTTCTCGTCGGTTCTGGTGAGCATACGTCGTGAACTGGCTTCGATTTCTTGCAATATTTTATAGTCGTCTGAAAGCAGTATTTGATGTGAGCCTCTTGCTGTCAGGTCTTGTTGTAGCGCATTATCTCCAGTCCATAACACCTGCTCTGGCTCTGGGAGGGGAGCTGGTTTATCACCGCAGACCAGGAGAGGAGGGTTCCGTGATGTCTTTAGTCGGCAGATACACAGGTTCAAGTCTGAATATTTTTCTGGGCTTTGCTTTGCTTTGATCAGACTTTGGTTCTCCTCCTGACTTCACCTCCCTGTTCACAGGTAACAACTACATCGCAACGCTGACCCTCGGCTCAGCGGGGGCTCATGCCTCATATTACCACAAAGCTAATGAACAGGTAATCATTTTTAACCTCCCCTTTCTTCTGACACTTGTGTGTTGTAGCATCCCTCGGCATTTATGACACAGCGGCTAGAGTGGTGTTCATCATCTTTATTAAATTCATGCACCGTGAAACTAAACATACAAATAATTTCATACATTATAACAAAGTTAAAATTCAATCAAACAAGCAGCATCTGTTACAATTTTACATTTCCTTTAGATAATTTGTGCAAGACATAATAAATTGAGGCAGATAATTACCTTGCTTCGTCTGGCAAGGATGCAAAGTTGAGGGTAATAGGTAGATCCGTCCGCTCACTGCTCATGACCAAATGCACATCAAATACAATACAATTAATGTAATGAAAATAGGAAAAAACAGAATGAAAACTGATAAAAATGTTTGCTACATACCATTTGCCTTTCCTGCTTGCACACGCAGAACTCCTGGTGTTGAATCAATCAATCAAAGTTGGCGTGTGACAACAACTCTGACCCTTTTATGAGTTTCGGGGCGAGCCACTCAATCACAGAACGCACAAAAAACAAAACAATGCCAGTGTCCACTTGCATACATGTGTAGACCATGGTCTGATTTGTAATCAGATTATTTATGTAGGTAAAAGACCATATATTTGTACTTTCTTCAAATTAAATGTATTTTTTTTACACTTCGGCCACAAAGACTAGGAAGTGGCTTCGACAGGACTTTCTGACTCAGGTTTGCTTTGACTCTGTCCTTCACAGCTGCAGGTTGGTGTGGAGTTTGAAGCGAGCAGCCGCATGCAGGACACCAGCGTGTCATTTGGCTACCAGTTAGATGTACCGAAAGCCAATTTACAATTCAAAGGTACTGTGTGTTTACTGTGATGGAGAATAGTTAATTATGACTCTGGAAAATTCATTTTGACAGTTTTTTTTTTTTTTTTTTTTTTAATAGAGAGCGAAAAAGCTCAAGCCTGAATGAAGAAAAAATAGTAAAGATGGAGCACACTGAGAGTGTCTCACTCCACCTCTTCTACTTTTTCTTCAAGTCTGTTCTTGCATGCATCTCTACTCAAAGATGCATTGAGAATCCTACTCAATAACTAATAAATAAGACACACCATCACATCCATACAAAACCAAATATAAATATATTTTTGGAAAACAGTTCTGTTTTCTTGCAACAGCCTTATCCACCCTGAAATGTGAAAGGAATTGATCTAATGTTTGGCTTAAATTTGGTAAGTTTCAATGGGAGGACTTTGGCTAATGTGAATAACTGCACACTTTAAAGAATATGAAAATCAGATGTGAAGTCGATATTGGATGAATAAAATAAGTGGAAATGTGTCGTAAAAACAAAATGCAAAGCAGAACTAGAGAAACGCTTCTATTTTAGCAATAGAAGAAAACCTTAGTTCTTTTGGGGAGGGTTTCCCCACTCTGTTTGAACCTTAAACAACTAACAAACCACTTTGTTACTACTGTCATTAGTATCTTTTCCATTCCACTTTATTTTTAAGATGCAAAAGAGCAAAAATAAAATGTATGAACTTTTAAGAGTAATGCATTTTTTTATGTTGCAGAGTAAATATCTAGTGCTTGTGGGTGTTTTTTGTTTCTTTTTGTGATTTTTATAATAATGTCTTCTAATGTTCTGTCTTTCTGTGTCTCAGGTTCAGTAGACAGTAACTGGATCGTCGGTGCAACATTAGAAAAGAAGTTACTCCCTCTGCCCCTCTCCCTCGTTCTCTCTTCCTTCCTCAACCACCGCAAGAACAAGTTCCAGTGTGGTTTTGGTGTCACTATCGGTTAAACTTGGCGAGCGGCGGGTTAACATCCCGCAGATGGACTTCATAAAACAGACTCATGGATGAATAGACTTGACTATCTGACCTCTGTAGCAAACTGATTATCATATTATTACTGGATTCACCACAGGGTTTATTGAATCACTGGACGGTAACTATGTAAATCAAAAGAATTTAATCATGTGAACGATCACAAGTGTAAAAATTGTGTGATCTCTCCAAACTTCAAAAACACATTCAACCCGATAGTAAGATTTAACTCATCTGTCGTAAAGCAGTACAGAAATACAGAGCTGTTTGTTTCAGTGCCTGTTTGACTTTTACTCGTTTTTTTTAACTGTTAAGTCTGTGTTGGCATGACATGAATGAAGTTGTCATTTTCCTGTTTTAGTTTTGCTTTTTTTTTACAGAAACGTTTACCAGTTAACAGAAGGGGATACTGTAATGTGTACAATGTTCACAATCCATCAACTTATTTCGTTGCCTTTTTATGTTACATACATGTGGAACAGTAAATGTATTACCTGTATATACCTCTTGGAAACTGATAAATACCATTTCTTACTAAAACGGTCCTATTTCTTTATTGCAGTCCAGTCAAACAATATAGAAATACAAACACTGATTAATGACCATCAACACAATCTAATGTTCACAGTAGAAATAATATGAAACACTTTTCTGTTTAGATGAGTCACCAGTGTTATATTGGTAACTTTTCTGACCGTTACTGTAAAAGCTCAATGAGCTCTGTAAAAGCTCTGTAGATCTATTTAAACTATCACTAAATATGTTATTATTTTTATATGCATTTCATTCAGTCACAAACATTTGAACTAAAAATCTCATGAAATCAACGACTTGTGAGTCTTAAAAGTAAATACTGTAGATTATAGTTATGTGTGTTTTTTAGTCAAACATTTATATGTGCTTAGACTCTGAGGTACCACCCCTAACCACAGCTGCAGCACCGAGGTGAAGGGTGCCAAAAAATACAGCCCATGGACCAAACCAGTCCTTCAAAGGGTTTAGTTTGGCCCACAGGATGAATTTAAAAACCCAAAAATTACACAGAACAAAGTGACAGTAAAGAGTGGTACTGAGTCTTTACAAGTTGGTTTGATGTAAAGTTAAATGCTGTATCCTCCTGACTAAAAGGGGAAAAAAAAACCTGACATTACGATTTTTTTTTTAAATTCCCCACTCTCTGTAAGGTAAAGCCCCACCCCTTTACATTTGGTATCATTGAAAAGCCCTAGATGTCCTCTGTACAGAGCAAAAGGAGTTAATGCAGTAGTGTGTGTGTGTGTGTGTGTGTGTGTGTGTGTGTGGGGGGGGGGGGTATTCAGGTTTACAAATGTCCTCCACAGTGAACAAATTTGAAGTACTTGTAGTCAGGAGGATATTTTCAGTTTCCGATGCCTGTTACTGACTGTTCTGTGCCTTTGTAGATCCACTGTGATCTGTAGGTTGTACTGCACATGTGTAAGGTGAAGTAAAATTTGGTTCAAATTGAACTTTTCTTCTCCTGGCGACACGGTGGTGCAGTGGTTAGCACTCGTGCAGCAAGAAGGACCGGGGTTCGATTCCTGGGCGATCCTTGGGTCCTTTCTGTGGGGAGTTTGCATGTTCTCCCCGTGTCTGCGTGGGTTTTCTCCAGGTACTCCGGTTTCCTCCCACAATCCAAAAGATGCACTGATAGGTTAATGCGCTAATCTAAATTGCCCATAGGTGTGAATGTGAGAGTGATTGTTCGTCTCTATATGTCAGCCCTGTGATGAACTGGC
>JAQQZY010001024.1:0-30211 GCA_030068375.1 Ostorhinchus rueppellii | reverse complement strand
AGATAGATAGATAGATAGATAGATAGATAGATAGATAGATAGATAGATAGATAGATAGATAGATAGATAGATTGATCAAGGGATTTAAAACTGTATGTGAGCCTATAGCAAACAAAATATTCCTTTATCCCATCTGCATGACTGATACACACTGACTGCACTTCTGTCAGTACAGTCATTCCATATACGGAAATGACGCAATCGAGTGTTGAAAAAATAAAAGCGATAATTGTTATTGTTAGCTTGTTAGCTAGCGGACGAACTCGGGAAATGGAGATATGACAGAGTAATAACGTCTTATTACATGTGCACGATTAAGTTATTACAAACATAAAGTGGTATGTACAAATTTCTGCACAATATATCGGTATAACGGGGATTCTGTTTACGTCTGAAGCATGAGTTGTAACACTGAAGTGGATAGAAATAAGGGGATAGTAATTTTATTTTCTTAGCTAAATTCTGGCTAACGTCTGCCAGGCTAACAGGCTAACATTGCTGAGCTAATGATAACTCGCTACCACAGTATGAGAACATTTTCAGACAGACGCACACTGCTATTTGTGTATCACACCCAGCTTAACTGTAGAACACAAAAGTAGACAACATTGCAGCTTTGTAACCTTTCCTATGCTTCGCTGCCTGTCGAAGCTTGAATAAATTACTACTGTAATGAAAGCGCACCGGTTACTTAATACATTTTTATAGACAAGAATTCACAATGACTTTGTTTATTCCGTAAAGTCTTGTAGTGCAGTATTCAATAATCGTAGTCCTATGATACCATACAGTAATCTAATGTTTTCCTTGTTGGTTAGATGGAAGACGGAAACAGGACTGATGCTGCTACATCCTCATCCAAGAGCCACACAGGTTCCCTCCACCTGCAAAGTAAGATCCTGCAAACTACTGCATTATTTTGCCCATAATCATGCACAACATTTATGCATATTTTCTCCTGTTAAGCTCCAAAAAATGAGGACACTTATGAAATAGCCATCCCTTATGAAGAGAGCAACTTTGAGCAGCAGGGCTTTTTCAACCAGAGTGATCAGAATTTTGATGGTGAGCAACATATCAAATACAAACAGCTTTATCTCTTAAATACCACCCACTGTTGCTACACTTTACATAAAGTTTCATACTATACTGTGCTAATGATCTTTAAAAATAAATTGTCCTCAGACTCTCCTCCTGCTGGACCATCTACCGTGAGCAACTCATATATGGTGATCACCAACCTGCGGACACAGCTACAGATCTCTCTGGAGAAAAACTCTTGGCTGCAAAAAAGGATTGAGGACCTGGAAGAGGAGAGGGACTTCCTCCGTTGCCAGCTGGACCGCTTCATCTTTTCCACAAAGAGTCAGGCACAGGATCAGAGTCACAGCCAGTACAGTAATGGTGAGGACATGATGCGACAGGTGTGACTTGATAACCACTCCGATGAGATGCTGATTAGATGCAGGACTCCTGACAATAATTGTCTCAAGATATTATGTAAAAAAAAATACCTTCTGACTTTTTTGGGTTTTTTTAGGCTATGAGTCTAGACGATTTAACTGGAGGGGAAGGAGAGATGAAGATCGTTCTGTTGGTAAAAAATAAATCCATATGCATGCAGTTGTGCTTAACTACATATTACTGAGTAATATGTTTTACCTTTCAAAGTCCTTTTAATTTAATTTAATATGTGCATTCTCTTCTAGCAGAGCAACAGAAGACAGACTCACAACACTTCACCTCACGTCAGTTTATCCAACGAAGGCCTGCTCCTCCAACAATGGTCCCTTCCAAAAACCACATCTCCAGTCCAATAACCAGTCAACTTGCCTCTATGAATGCTTTGTTCAACTCGACACAGTCCCAGTCTCTTCTTCAAGGACACAGCCATAGTACTACCAGTACCACAACCGCTGGCAGCAGTGGAGGCACTAATAGTGCACCACGGCCATCCATGAATGACATGAGTGGACATAGTAATGTAGGTCCAGGTAAAGTAAAATGGCTTTGTATCATTGTAGATAATGCAATCAAACCTGAATGCTAGGATAGAAAATACTGGCCTGTTGCATATTTGTCATGTATCTTACTGAGAAGATTATATAATTTCTCTTCAGAATCCCTTTCACTCCTTGGAGAATCTGATGAGTTCCTGGATCAGGATAGCTACCTCGAGGAGGAGGAAATGATATCAGGGGAAGATGTCCTGCCGGATGCCATTAACAACAACAGAACTCCTTTAAAGAGAAGACGAGTCTTCCGAGCCCCAAGAGAGAGGCAGAGAGGTAAGAGTAGAGAACATCTCCTACAGCAAGACATTTGGAAGTTCACCACTATACCACCATGACTACAACAACACATTTTACTTGAAATGACTCACATATGATGAAAAAACCTAATTTAACTCATGGTGTCTATGTTTCTATAGTGAAAGATGCCGCCGGAGTCCTGTTTCGTTACAAAAAAATTCTTCTTACATACCAGCGTCTGAAAAACATGTCCAAAGCCTTCCAGATCCACGGTGTGGACCGTAACACAGTGGCGTCCACCACACCAATTGCTGAGCTGCTTCTAGTGGCCCCAGAAAAGGTTGCAGAGGTGGGGGAGTTCGATCCATCTAAAGAGAAGTTGCTGGACTATGCACGCCGCTGTTATACGGCCCTGGATGAGGAGACACTCAGCAGGGTTCAGGCCCTGAAGAAGAATAACCTACTCCTGCCAATTTCTTACAGGTTCAGACACTGAGGCAGAACGCATCAGGGTAGTTTGAGATTTTTTGACCTATAACACTCTTATTACAATATGACCCTGCTTTTATTGGTTAAAAATTTTGATATTTTTAAATTATGCGTCCTACTAATATAGGAAGTGTGGACTGCTTTCAACAATGATACTGTTGAATTATTTAGTTGTTCCTCTGAGATTTGTTCCAAACCCTACAAAATTATCAGCCATAAAACACAGTGTGTCATTTCTTATGCCTCTGGTATTGAGGCCCTTGTATTTTGTTTGTGTGACAATAATACCTTTTGTAAAATATGGTACAGATCACTTATTACTATAATATAGGGTATTTGTTACAAACATGCTGTGGCTTTCAGTTCTCTGTGGAAAAATTGTGGATGTTACTCCCAAATTTAAAGTATAAACTTTAGCTTCAGCAAAGGCAACTACTGTGTGCAGATGGATGGTGTATTATTACTTTCCAATACTCCACTACAAATGCATGTGAGAAGAGATATTTGATAGTTTATTGTGATCTTGTGAGTATAAACAATTTTCAATTCAGCAAATATTAATCTTTCATTTTTCATGGTACAATAAAAAGTTCATTTAAACTGAACAAATGAGGTCAAAGTAATTGATAATGCTTTGTTTTCTAGCAGCACTTACTTTAAGTTAGCACTAATAATCTGCAAAAATAGATTTGATTCTGTCTCAATGTCACTGTCATATTGTATAGCTTAAAAGCAAGTCTAAGATGCAGTCAAACTGTTCAGAGGAATTTACAAAATCATACAAGGGTGCAGTGCTTTAAAAGTCAATACTCTTCTCTCATTTTTAGCAGGTATGCACTAATCAAATCATGTTTGTTTCACTGAAAATGTGTTGAAAATTCACCATTTATACGACTAAAATGTCAATAGGATATTTGAATTTTTTTTAAAAGCTACCAGCAACTGAAAAATGCTGAGGATTCACCAATTAAAGGCTTAAGAATGAACTGTAATCAGAACATTTTATGCCATAAATGTTTAAGACACAGCTGTATTTAAAACATCACATTTCATGTGGAAGTTATCGATTTCTGTCAGGAATATCAAAACACAAATAGTACCATTGTAAGATGCAAGTGTATAAATAACTAACATTTGTTCTTGTTGCTGTAACCTAATGTGTTGTTCTTTCACGTTTTGCCCAAACCAAGTGGCTTTACTTTGAGCACTTTATTTTGTAATTTTCTATTTCTCCTATTCAAATAAAGTAATCTTTAGTCTTAACGAATTTTTCCCTCCTAATTTGCTTGACTTTTGGAGTTGTTCTTGTTGTTGTTTTTGCCATAAACTCACGCAGATGACATTTGCAACAATACGAAGTTAAACGAACGTTTAGAGTAGGAGGCGTTTTATGACCCATGACCGTGACAGACTTTTTTATTCACCGGAAACCAGTTTTCATCAACTTCCGGTGTCACGGAGTACCTGGGAGACGGAGCAAAAAAGCGGGCATACCGAAATCTTTATTGTTTCATTAGCCTCAAAACGTTCACAAGCGTACGTATTTGGCTTATAAAGCCAAGTAACTGCGCTCTGCGGGCAAGCGAGCAACCGGGGTTTGCATTTGGCTTGAAAAAGAGTCTCATTCATTCGGCTATCGCTCAAGCTAGCTAGCTAGCGAGCTGTACTCTTCTGTCTCGAGCAGCAGGCCCATTCTTCTGGACTTTGCTACAAGCTAGTTAGCTAACATTAGCAGGCTAACCAGTGCGAACACGTTTTCTTTCTCAATGATTCTGTCTGTTACGTTGTAAATAAATATCACACAGCTAATGTGTGTACTGGTTAACATTTTTTGGTAATTTTGTTAAGTGGCTTGTAAATTAACGATAATAGAGTTTAGTTGTATTAGCGAAACACTTGTTTTTAAAAGTGTTCACTTTGTTGCTAGCTTAAGCTAGCCACCGCCAACTGAACAACGCAGTCGCGGAGAGCGCAGCAACCTCCAGCCCACAGAAATGTCGGACTTCGACGAATTTGAACGACAGCTTTCCGAAAATAAACAAGGTATACAAGGACAAAAAGAGGTTTTAGTGCTGTTGTGTATTTGAGTTGATGCCATCTTGAAAGATTGGTTCTGTCTATGTACTGGAACACATTGTAAGCATATCCTTCGCGATCCCTTTTGCATACGGAGTAGCTGTGCTGTACCCCCTCAGTCATTTCTGTCGGATTGTTTATGTAATTCATAAGGGAAGCTGCTGTATTTCGCTTTTAGCGATATCTTGCATCGTTTCCTTAGACAGGAGTAGTCCGTGTCATGATATTGCTCTTTCTAGTACCAGCTGACCAGGCAGACAGTATGGCATCCGTACTCTGTAATGCATATGACCAAACATTTATTTTCCTTCATTCACTTTACCCAACCCGAGGCTCTCCTTTCAGATTTTTGAGAGCGAACTTACAAGATCATCCACTACAGCTACTATTCTCATTTCACATTAAGCTCTCTTTAACCTAGTTTTACATTGCACCTAGTGGTGGACAAATTAACCAATATTAAGGTCTGTCTATAAGGTTCAAGTGCCGAAAACGCACATTGTGACCCTTGGCCAACAAACGGATTACTTTCTTGCAAACTACTTTTAAAGGATAAGGTTTAGCATGAACTCTTATGGAACAAGTGGTGTTGGACTGAGGTTTACAGTCATTTATCTTAAGAATATTTCTGAATCACTGAGTAGTAAACTTCCACTTGGTAAGCTATGCTTATTATTCCATTCATATACTGTTAACTCTGACTTGACTGTCATGCTCATCCTTATAGCGGAAAGGGACAAAGAGAACCGCCACCACCGCCGCTCTTCTTCCCGCAGCCGCAGCAGAGAGAGGAAAAGAAGGAGCAGAGACAGGGACAGACGCAGCAGGGACCGCCGTGGAGATAGTAAGGAGCGCAGGCACAGACGCAGGTCAGTACTTTCATACAGTTACAGTAAGTTGTAAATAACTTGCGTGTCACATTGTCTCATATCCCTGCCTCAGGACATAAATGGCAAACACAAATGTACAATGGGTATGTACAGTATCTGCTTTTTCCCTTTGGGGCACGTACATATACGTTTTTGCTACATAAGTATATTTTTTTACAGCCTTCACTGTCTCTTGGCCTCCAAACAGTCTCTAATTATGTATTCACTTACTGTGTACATGTCTGTTGTACCCATCAAACACAAGTGTATGCACTTGGAAGATTCAGCTGTAATGAAAAGACAACCATCATTTTAATTCAGCCTCAGTGGGGTTGGGCTGAAAGCCTAACTTTATATAAAATTTGTTAAAAACTTGCTTTTTTTTGTCACAGTGTAACTTGCATATTTTGCTCATGATAACGATGGTATCACAATTAAGCCATTCTGTGATACTTGATCCATTGAAACAGACATTTGTAATGCAGTATTATATCTATATTTAAATGAGTGTAAATGCTGTATAGATGAAAAAAACGTGTTGTCTATGTATTGGCAGCAATGTGGGATAATTTTTTAGAGAATTTGATGATGAATGAAATGTACACAAAAATGCATGGAGTCTAAGCTTAGTGCCTCTTCATCACAAATTCCATGAAAAAAAAAAATCAATACCAGTGTTTGGCATGTGTATATCAATAACATAACATAGAGGAAGTAATATATTATCTACCCATGCTGATATTTAATCCTATCCCTAGTTAAATGTATGCATTATATTTGCTGATATGCACTGACTCAACATTGTGAATCTGCACTTCTACTGGATTTGAGTTGTTTAAATGCATTCTTTCTTGGACTTAAGTAAAGCTTTCAGGTTTCTTCTTCTTTTTGGATGCGAGTTTGATCTGTGCTACTTATTTTTGTTGCTTGTTTTTTCTGTCCCCTTAAATCTGATCCTCTAATCCAGTGTTTCCCAACCTTTTTGAGCCTCTGCACATATTTTACATTTGAAAAAAATCACAAGACAAGCAAAACAATACCAAACAAATGTCTCAAAGTATGTTTATTGAAAAATAGTGCAGATCTAATCTCAGTTTACTTACTCGATGTGAAACCTGGGCCTGTTTAGTTGAACACAAAGCTGATATTCTTGCAAGAATTGAAGAAAGACACGGGCGTTTGGAACAAGAAAGTTGAGAGGGGTATGTTAGCGACCCCTTGGATGAATCTCCAGCTTATGGACTGAGATCCATATAATAGAAGCATATCCCCCGCCCCAACTCGAACCGTGGGTTCTGCGGGTAACCTGCTGATCCGCACATCATTGGTGGTCGTGGTGGTGGTGGTGGTGGTGGGGGGGGTGCTTTATCAACAGAACACACTGCATCGGGGCTGGTTCACTTTCATTTTCACTTTGCAAAGGGAAACTAGTTGCGGAGTAGATCACTGGCACATGCCGTTGTACATATCTATATCATGCTGCTAGGTTACTGTACCAATCAAGTGAAAATGGATAATGTTTCACAGCACACTTATGTGCTGTGGCACAGTGGTTGGGAAACACTGCTCTAATCTATAGCAGTCATGTACCCCTTTTGTTTACCTTTCATTTGCAGTTCGCCAGCAGTGTTGCATGTCAGCTGTGAAACTCATTAACGATGCTTGGTGTCTTCTGAACTCAAGGAGACTCTACGCTTTTAGAAATACAAATGTTCAAATTAAGTTAGGTTCGTAGAAATTTAGGTGGTGTGGTTATGAAATGGAAATATGGTGAATGTAATGATTTTGAGAGAAATGTGAAACCCTTCCAATGTCATTTCAGCTCACCATCCAGCTACCCCCAGGACAATGCTGGAAGGTAATGCAGCAAACTAACACAAAGTCGGTTTGTCCATTATTGCAACAACAGCAATTTAATGACCTCCCTCTCATCTATGTACTCTGTATACTCTGTAAATATCTACCTGGATTGGATGTTTATCCCCCCCTGTCCCATTCTTTCATCACGTTATAGGTTTTAAAATTTGACGCAAATCATTTCCAGAAATGACAATGTGCAGTTGAGGTCAAGTGTAAATGCATTTATACTCAGCTTTTCACAGCACAATATTTCATATACATTCCTCCTTTAGTTCAATCAGCCCGACTGCTTTATTTTCAGATTGCTAAATTTAAGAAGAGTATTAAATAACTAGAGAAGCACTCGGAGAGCGCAGACCTCCGCCAAAGCAGTGTTTGTACTTTCATCCACTAGATGGCGCTGAATGTACAGATCACCACCAAAATCTAATCATCTGTAGGATACCCCATTTCTGACAATGTGTGAAAACTTCATGAAAATCCATCCATAACTTTTTGAGTTATCTTGCTAACAGACACACACAAATGCCAGCAAAAACATGGCCTCCTTGGCAGAGGTAATAATAAAACCTGAATAATAATTTATACTAGATTGTAGCTGGGCTAATTGACCAAATGGAGTTTATATAATGAAATATTAAACTATTGGAGAACTGAGTTTGAATGCATGTAGCCAAGCTACATGTAAGGCTCTGACCTTAAGCCATGTTTTTAAAGACATGGTCTACCAGTACACCAAGGAATTTATTGCTCAGCCAATGAGACATTAATATTCTGTATTTATACTTGATTTTTACGTGTCTTCTTTCTTCAATAGTCGTTCGCCACACCGTGAGAAGAAGAAGAAGGTGAAGAAGTACTGGGATGTCCCCCCACCTGGTTTCGAACACATCACCCCCATGCAGTACAAAGCCATGCAGGGTAAATATCTGTTTTCTGACTTGATTGCTTGTCAATAAACATTCCATTTTCAGAGGAGATTTTTTTCCCTGGTTTTACCGAAGTAGTTAAAGTAAGTTTACCTTTACTAATGTCTAAAGTATGCACAGCACTGTATTACAATAAATTGGTTTGTTAAATCTAACCCATCTTTTGCTCTCCAGCTGCAGGCCAGATCCCAGCCACAGCTCTCCTGCCGACAATGACTCCAGATGGGCTGGCTGTTACTCCCACTCCTGTACCTGTGGTGGGTAGTCAGATGACCCGGCAGGCTCGTCGACTCTACGTGGGCAACATCCCCTTTGGTATCACAGAGGTGAGAAACCAATTATATTTTGATTTTAACAAAATGTAAATATCTGCTCTGTCCTTGTGTGGTTAATAATTTTAACATTAAATACTCACTTTGTTAATGTTTTCTTTCATTTCTGTTTAGGAGTCTATGATGGACTTCTTCAATGCCCAGATGCGTTTGGGTGGTCTTACTCAGGCCCCTGGAAACCCTGTCCTTGCAGTACAGATCAACCAGGATAAGAATTTTGCCTTCCTTGAGGTAAGATAGCCCATCGTTAATTAATGTATGAATCAATTTTTGAATAAGTTTAATCACCTGTTGTATTTTTTCTGTGTAGTTCCGTTCAGTGGATGAAACAACACAGGCCATGGCATTTGATGGAATCATCTTTCAAGGCCAGAGTCTCAAGATCCGCCGCCCACATGATTACCAGCCCCTGCCTGGCATGAGTGAAAACCCCAGCGTCTATGTACCTGGTAGATAAATTACAATATTTAATTTTAAGTTGAATACTGGTGCTATAGTTTGGTATAGTTTCATACTGTCTTCCACTTAAAAGTAGCTGAAACTAGTCAACAACTACCCCCTGTCTGATAAATAAATGATCGATTATAATAGTGCTATAGTTGTTAAGGAAACTGATTTCTGCTGTTGGTGCTTCTCCATTTAAATGCCTCATTGATATCTTTGTGTCTCGTGAAGGGGTGGTGTCAACAGTTGTGCCTGATTCTGCTCACAAGCTCTTCATTGGCGGTTTGCCCAACTACCTGAATGATGACCAGGTCAGTATTTTTGAAATACAGCTCATGTTCTTGGCAGATCTGTTGTGGGAAGCACCCAAATTCCATTTTATAGTTCATTAAAGGTGCAAGGGGCAGGAATCAGGGATGAAAACACCAATATTTTTAAAATGCATACCTTTATTTAGCTTTCTTCTTTATCAAATTCAGACATTATAGTGCTAGATGATATGCTGCACTTTAATGCTGCTGTACACTGTCATGGTTATGGGTGTTCTCATGTTGCTTCTGTCAAAAGCCGAAGTTTGATAATTTGATAATAAAATTTGTCACACATTTTCCCCCCACTACCTCTGAAAAAGTACCAGTGATTAGCCAAAATTCTGCATCACATAATTTCTACAGAACCAAGAGCAGAAGTCTTGTTACCTCAGACCACTGGAATTACAATAGGCTGAAAGGTAGCTTCTGAACTGATGTTGAAAAAAAAAAAACACACCAGGGACTGAGCCTTTAATTTACTACATTATACTTAGTCACATATTGATTAAAAAACATGAAATTCAAATGAAGCATTTCAAGTATTCATGGACTTGGTTGGGGTTTAGTGTAGCCAAAATCATTAGGAGGAATCTTAAGGTATTTAGTGTACATGTCCTCTGGTAGTGTCTCTGAGACGAAGCAATCATTGATTTTAAAATTAGATCATGAAGGTTAAAATCTGTCAAATTCTGTAAAGGTCTGTAAACCACTGACTTTGAAGTGACTTTTTTGTTTCAGGTGAAGGAGCTGTTGACGTCATTCGGCCCCCTGAAGGCCTTCAACCTGGTGAAGGACAGCGCCACAGGCCTATCCAAAGGATATGCCTTTTGTGAATATGTTGATGTCAACCTTAATGACCAGGTAACAGCATGACCCATTTTGATTGATTGAAGAGTTCTGAATAGAAATTCCCCAAACACTATCCACATAGTACAACCGTCGACAATTACATTAGCTTTTAACCCTTCCACATCCACATTCAATAGATGAAGGCAGTGGAATAGGGTCAAATTGACCCCAAGGAATACACAAAGATTTAGAAGTATGATCTAAAACTTTGTACAACTTTACAGGCTATTGCTGGGCTGAACGGCATGCAACTGGGAGACAAAAAGCTCCTGGTGCAACGAGCCAGTGTGGGATCCAAGAACGCCACTCTGGTGAGTGTCCAGGACCTGGTGGGAGTTAAGATGCACATGTAGGGTGGTTCAAATGAATGAAGAACAGCTGATTAGATATACTGCACTAATTTCCTACTTTACTTGTCAGACACACTGGAAATGAGGAAAAATGTTAAATGAGTTATATGTTCATTTTGAGGCTTTAAGTGACTTTGTAATGTCATCTGCTATTGACAACTGCCCAGACCTTGTGTGCCAGTTCTCTGGTATGAGTGCTATGCAGCATCATGCTAAAATTCATAAAATCAAAAAAAGAACTTTCATTAAATTTCATAAACTACACTGCCACTATGCTTTTAAATTATTTTAATGGTTTTGTCATAGTATTAAGTATTAAAGCTATTGTAGGGTGTAAGATTTGGGGAGATTTAGGAGTATTTAATTTCAACAATTGAACTGAAAAAATACACTAACACATTTTTATGAGAGTGTGATAACCCTCAAATGAGCTTTTTAAATCAGCAGCAGGACGCCTCGATGTCCGCTATGTTGCACCATCATGTAGCTACAGTAGTTTAGAACTTTTTCGGATTTTCTTTTGAACTTGTTTTGTTTTACAATAAGGGCGTACAGCATTAAAGTGCATTCCTGTCATCTACAATATTTGAGTGTGGGCAGAAAAGTCCAAAAGAGACACAAATACAGGCCTTTCATATTTTTTGCAACTACTGTAGGGGAGTGTGTGTGTCATCCAATAAAATATTATATGAATGAATATGAATGAACCTCGACCACAGCAGGACACACAGAGATGATTGCATGTTATAAAACCTAAACCACCCAGTTCTAACCTGTGTTTGCTTCTTTCAGACAAGCATCAACCAGACCCCAGTGACACTGCAGGTGCCAGGTCTGAACAGCTCAGTGACCCAGATGGGTGGTCTGCCCACTGAGGTACTGTGTCTGATGAACATGGTGGCCCCAGAGGAGCTGCTGGATGATGAAGAATATGAAGAGATTGTGGAGGATGTCAGGGACGAGTGTAGCAAGTACGGCCAAGTCAAGAGCATTGAGATACCTCGACCTGTAGATGGCCTGGAAGTCCCAGGGACTGGCAAGGTACAAATTGTCTATATCCAGTTACCAAACTCATTCCTGTCTTAAAGTAATTTTTACTATAAACAGTTTTAAAATATATAATTCCTGTTCCTTATTTCATTATTCTGATATTTATTTTTGTTTTATTCTTTAAACTTTTCTGCAGATCTTTGTGGAGTTCACGTCAGTTTTTGACTCTCAGAAAGCCATGCAGGGGCTCACAGGAAGGAAGTTTGCCAATAGGGTGGTGGTGACCAAATACTGCGATCCAGACGCATATCACCGCCGGGATTTCTGGTAGAGAAGGTGTGAAAAGAAGAGGGGAGGGAGGGAGGGAGGGGGGGTGTACACTGCCCATTTCCAAATCAGCCCCTTGGTTGTTTTAACAGAGCAATGTTTCATGAGGATCTGGAAGTATAATCAGCTAATAGTGTCAGTGATATCCAGTTATCTGAGATCTACATGAAATTTCTCATGGTTGATATAAAAATAACAGAAAAGAGAGATGGTTTCCATTCAGTCAAAACAAAGAGGGTGAGCTTGGTGGTGGGGGTGTAGCTGGGAGGGGGCAACAAAGATTTTTGAGAAATGTGTGTAATAACGGGTCCAGGGTGGGGTCAACAATTTTTATACTTTGTGACAGGGATGTCATTTGGGTGGGAGGGGGGTGCCACACTTAAAGGTTTGTATTTAAATGGAGGTAGCCTGTTTTAAGTACATTAGGAGGGAGTTGCAGTAGGGAACTAACTGGACTATTCTGATTGAGAAGAAGGATTGAGAAAAAACAGGAGTGTTTGTCAACGGGAGATGGATGTGGGGGAGATGGAGAGGAAGATGAGGGCATTTTTGTTTGACCATCTAATGTAGATACACAGTAGCTGTAACATCCACTTCAGTTTTTTCATTATCATCATTAGAAAGACAAGAAGAGACTCCTCAGTTTTTGATTTTTTTTTTTCCTTTAAATCTTTAGACTATCATGTCTTTTGTTCCTTCATTTGTGTCAGACTACTGCCCCCCTCAGGATGATTGTTAGAGAATCTGTTGTCTAATTGGACTCTATCTGAATGTCAATTGTTACTGTTTCAATCCTGTGTGGCTTCACTGATCTGAGCTGTACTATCACCCTCGGAATAACATGAACAGCAGAAAAGAACATTTTCAGTAAATTTATTCAATTTTTGTTTGTTTGTTTGTTTTTCACATCCATCTTTTGTGAGCAGCTTGTGACCGATGAGATTGTTTTGTCTCTGCATTTAAGCCCGGAATAAATCTAAGAGAAAAAAAAAAAAAAAGGAAAACATGAAGAGGCAAACAGATTGGTATTTGATAGGGATTCATCTTTCCTTACCAATAAGCCTTAATGTTATTTCATGTCAATTTGCAAAGGAAAGAAATTTGGCTCGCCCCTTTATCACTGATGTCTTCTACGTGCATAGATGTCACTATCTTGTGTTTTCATTTACCTAATATCCCAGCAAATTGGGGATGTAAGATGTGTTGGACCCAGTTGTTTTTCTGTGCAACGTCTCACCTCTTTTACAAGACCAAATAAACACGTGACTAATACCCTTGACTCTTGTTGTACAGCTGACTGTGAAGGGCAGTATACTACAGAGTAAAAATCCAAACCACACAAAGTAGGTCTGATCTGTAAAGTCATAGCCCGATTTACAAAAGCTACATACAAAGTCAAAGCACAAAAGAAGAAAAGAGTTCCTGTAAAACGTTTAAATTTGGCAAATAATTGAAGCCTGCAGACAAAATAATGCTGTTTAAATTCGAGCTTGCAAATAAACCACATTTTAGTTTAGAGATTGAATAACTTTTCTGTTATATGGCTGTCGGGGTTTTCATTAATCCTAAATTGTGAGTTAAAAACTGTCCATGTATACTTCGTATACTATACTACATGAAAGCTGCTTTACTCTAGTCTTTCATCTTCTGCCCTTTTTTCTCTGAGGACCACAAGTTCACACTGTAGGAACACAGGGCAAAGCATTCATTTGATATCTCTGGGTTACTGAAGAGCAATTATTTCAGTGATAACACTTTTTTGAGACGTTACTCCTTACTTTCTTAAATTTGCTTTTTCAGTGGCACTGTCTTTTAATTTTTTTTTCCTCTGAAACAAATGTGATTTCTTAAGTGAATTAAAACCCTAAAACTCACCGCTAGTTTATAAACGCATAAACAGTCTTTCATTTGTCCTATTTGTTTTCAAATGTTGATTAAAATCTGAATTTACATGATCCCTTCTTTCTTCATGCCTCCTGTTCTATGCAAACCCACATCCACCCACCTCACTGCAGCACTGACTGATGACATTCACAGTTAATTATGGAGATGGAGTAGACTGAAGTCACGTGCAGCCACTTTCATTCAGTTGATGGTGCAATTTATCAGGCTGTGCAGTTAATGGTAATGCCCAAACGATGGAGCTGTTTCACAGATAAGTTACCTCATTACATTTACCATGCAATTTGACATCTGTATGGTATCACTCACACCTCTTTGCAGGCAAATCATTATGGTGTTTAAGCAGCATTTATTTTTGCGGTGTTACAGTTCCTCCAGGAATCAAGAAAGGATTTTTTTCTTCTATTCTGTTTGGTCCACGTGTGAACAGTCTTGGTCAGCAGCAATAAAATGCGTGTCCACCCGGGACTTATTCAGTGGGGACGTCCTGTTAAACATTTACAGAAAAGCAACAAATCTCTGACATGAAATAATGTCCTGTGTCAGCTCTCTGCTGCCCATCTCCATCTGCATCGCTGCACGCCACTGCACAAAACCCAGCAGCAGGGCCTCTGATGCAACACTCCCATGCTCCCTAAGGGCACAGATAAAAACACAGCTACCCAGGCTACTGAAGCCATAACTACATAGGGGGGAAATGTAAAATTGACCCTGCCTCCATTATGGATCAGCAGATTCTGACTGCTCTACATGAGACCTATTGCGTGTTATTAGCAGTCCCCTCCTCAGGCCTGATGCTGCAGTGTTGATGGTAAATATATTATCTCCCTCTAGTGGTGAATGTAGACCTCAGATGATGGTCATTGTCATTCTGGGCAGTGCCTCCCCATTGATCTTCATTCACAAAGATAGAACACTGCAGCAGAGGGAGAGTACAACATGGACGTATGGGATGGATGCAGAGCTCTCTGTACACGTGTCACAGCACATCAAACTGCAAGACCGTAAACAAGTGTAAAAGGACATCGCATCACAAATGTCAAGGGCATAAATGGATGTCAAGTTCAATACCACTTAGCACAATTTTCAGCCTTATAGCAGGTCTGGCAGTTAGGAATTTGATACATTAATCATCTAAGAATCATGACCACCATAGCAAAGACTGTATTTGAGGTGCTACCATCAGGACAAAGGTAAAGCCTTTATATTCTTCCATCTCTGTTTAAAAAATTTCATAGTAATACCATATGAGTGACTTGCATTTTGTAGTGTTGAATTCTTGTGAAATGTCTGTCTTTATCTGATATGTCTCCCCTGTTGTGGTTGTATTTTTCTGACAGTTTCCACAGAAATAAAATGATTAATAAACTCCAAGAGCCTGAAGACACACACACAAACACAAATACATTTGCAAATAAGCAAAAGTACAGTTGGTCAGTGTTAAAGACAATCTTGAGCGCAGATTTTGATGGTGATACTATACATAGATTATTTAAATGTAATTTTCTCACTTTCCTCCTGTTCATTTGAAAGAAGTACAGTAAGTTATGTATGCAGATGTTAATATGCACAAGTGTTGCCTCTGTGCTTATGGGTGCATGCATGCATACAGTATAAGGGGCACACTACGTGTGTTGAAGCATAAATCTACTGACGACAGAGACTCTTGAGTGATGTGCAGACAAGGTTGTTCATATCAGCGTACTGTAGATTATTGATGGCCTCAGACCATCTGTGGACACTTTCTATCAATCTCATATGATGGAGGAGCAGAGAATGGCTGCGTAATTAGAAGCCAAGTCGTTTGAAAGAATGGACACATATGTGCATTAAAACAGATAGTCGACCTCCAGATGAAACCATTCATCATGGTTGTCATGTGCTCAACATGTTTCCTCTTTCAGAGAGTCCGTCTGCAAACTGCACCAGTTACAGCCTGAAGTAGTTTCTCCAAAAAAGGAAAAAGGACTTTTTGGACATTGTAGGTGTTCATGTTCCTGTCACAGCCTACAGCCTGTTTTGTCCCTTTTCCCTGATTCTCTCCTGTTCTGTCTCTCTCTGTCCCCGACTCACTTCTACTTTGCATCACAGTCCCTCCCCCGCCTCCCCTCCGTCCCCCTCTGTCCCCCTCTCTCTCCCTTTGCCCCTCCCTGATTGAGTGTGGCTGGCTGCTCCTGCTGGGGTTGGCCTCTCTCTCGCCGTGCCACGTATGTAACCTAAACTGTTGAACAGCAAAGCACAGGCTGGGCCACGAGAAAACATTTCCACCAGTCTCAGTCTACAAAATCTCCCTGGACTCTGTTCAGCGAGGGCTGCACTTCTTATTTTCATCTCCATTTGTCTTTACCTTTTTATCCTACTTTCATTTTCTTTTCCCTCTGTGTGTATTTTGCTTCTATACATGTCTCACTCTCATTCTCTTTCTGACCCGGTTTCACTTTCGCTCTATGAGCCAGATTTTTACTCTCCTCTCCAGTTTACTGTGTTGCTGTAAAATGCCTCTCATATAAACACAGGCTCCTCCTTCCCCCTTACTTAATGTCATTAACAGGTGGCTGTCAAAAATAAACCCACAAACAGCAAGACTGTCGTAGATACAGACATGTTTTTAATCATGCTGGCAGGACTGTCATCATGTGCGTAGGCCACCCTGTGGGACCTTCTGTGATTTATACTAAATTTTGAACAAGGCGTGAATAGGGAGCTGTTGAACCTGAGTTTAAGGAGAACACATGTATAATCAGTAGCAGCATTAACCAACCAGGCTGCAGCCCCCTCCCCTGTTACATTCACTTTCCATAACCCCTGTGTACCTCCCTCCTCTCTCTCTCTCTCTCTCTCTCTCTCTCTCTCTCTCTCTCTCTCTCTCTCTCTGTTACTCACTCCCTCAGCAGCTCTCCCATCACCAACTCTCCCCCTCTATTAAGTTTCAAGCGCCTCTTCCTCCTGAACTGAACAACACACACCAAACAGGTCAGACTTACTCTTATTTTCACTAAAGTGCATTGGTGACTTTTTGCTTTCGTCTGCCCTCCTGCCACACAGTTTGCTGTGAGTTCACATTTTCACAACTGCAGATGTTTGCCACATAAAATGCACCGGTGTGTACACACTTGTCTTCTGGTCAACAGCTACAGAACTTAGGGCAGTGCACCACAGTTTTTTTTCCTGCAACCTCAACACAGGCATGGGTCCGTGCTTTGGATGGGACGTTAATTTAAAGTAAGCATTTATCTGTGTTATGCCTCGTGTAGAGAAGCTTGGCATGCCCTACACCTTCAGATCATCCTGTGGTTAATATGGATGTAACGTGATCATGGTTTGTAATTCTATGACTACTAATATGGCTGTCAGCAGCAGCAGTCTTGATATTACAGCTAATGTTGATGTAGTATTCTAATGACGATTTAGTAACAAAGACTTCTATGTAAACTCCACATTTAATCAAGTTTATTAGTGACACATTGAATTGTGCAATATTTTTTCCTTTTAAATATAGGCTAATTATTCAAGTTATTCTAACCTCTCAGGCACAGTGTTCACACTTGTTTTTTTCCCTTTATATATATATTTATGTCTATATAACTAATCACCAAACTTCTGGTTCATCAGAGAAAGATTCTGACTAAAATAAACTTTAATGCAACTTATCCATTTCTACCAAATTTGTATTACTCTTTCGTGTCAAAACTGTGATAAATTACACAACCTGTTTCAGTCTTTAAGTGTAAGTACAGATTTTACATAGAGGAGGCATTTCCCTCTCTTCTCCATTTGTTCATGTTTTTGGTGCAAAACTAATCTAGAGAACTACATCTTCTTGCAGTTAATAAAGGCATGCTCACAAATGGAGCTATTCAATAAATTCATATTACACCTTCTATACATAAAGGGTTATTTGTCATAATGCTATAATGTTACCGTCCTCCAAGTCTGTTATGCACATTTGGGATCTCAAGCTAATTTTAATGTTTAATGCAGCAGTTGTGGAGCTGTGTGTGCATTTTGTGTTCATGTACTGTATGTCTAATGCTAAAACAACTTTGTATTTACCCATTCTAAAAGTTATGAAAAGACACTCCCCAAAGTTAAGACTATATTTATTTCGTGCCATCTTGTAAACTATTGTATTTCCACAGATACACAAAAAGGTGGGTTCATGTGGTCCATTGCTTATAAAACCTAAAACCCTTCATACTGCCAGTGCAAAGCTTTGAATTAAGCGATCCACCAACTGTGTGTCCTGCTGGCGCTGCCTTCCTAACTGGCCAGGCCTCCTGCCTCCACTGTGTGACCTGTTGGGCTGTACAGCAGAGTTAATTACCACAGCCCCCACTCTGTCAAAAGGGTCAGGCTTGAATTATCACCTCTCAAGCACCCTCGTCACGTTGTTTAAACTGCTCCAGAAACCCCTCACTCACAGTTTGGAATAACTAGAACAACTTTATAAGCCCGGTCCCGCCTGCGGTGCATATGCCAGTAGCACACACACTCAAAACGACAGACACGGCTGCAGATTCCCAGTGTTTGTTAGTACACGTAATGCGTGATGGGAGGTATTTGTGGCAACCCGTTATCCCCGCAGATCAAACGGGATCTGTGTTTAAGCCACAGATAGTGTACCTGCTTGGGGAAGAGCTCTTTTGTCACCTCCTCTGGGAAAATAGAAGATGGGTGGTCTGGTCTGGCGCTGTGGTGTTATCTCTCACCTTGACCTCATGCAAACCCACTCCACTCGCTCATCCAACCCAATTGTTTCTTCATCTGAAGCAAAATCTGCCTTTCAGGGAAACGCCATATGGCTTATCTATTGTTGGCTGAGAGCATGTCGTATGGCTTTTAGGAGGGAATACTGTAGATGCTGATAAAGCTGTTGGAAATTAAATATTACGCTGGTGATGAAAGGATTTTGCTCTTGTGAAGCATATGCCGGCTGCTCTTTCATCTTTCTGTTTCATCTCTCTGTTTCAGAGGACTGTACGGAAAACAGACACTGGCTCTCCTGGTCCTTGCCTCCATCAATCCCCTTTTTATTATCACCTTATTTCAGCTGCCCTTTTTAAATTGTTCTATTTTTTATATCACTCTGACCAATTTCAGGGTCCAGCCCACTTATTTGATTTCATTCTTTCTTAATTTTTCTTTTGCTTAAAATAATTTGTCAGAGAATATTCTGTAAACTAGAGGTGTGTCCACTCCTCTTTTTTGAAACACATTTTATATCTCTTAACCTAACTTTTCTACCTTTAAATAAACATTGTTTGTTTTTCCTGATTTAACCTCTAATCTGTGAATCCAATTCATATCCTGAGGCTCCTTTCAATTTTTTTTTTGTCCTCTTCAGCCTCAGTTACATCAGATCAATATGTGGTCCAATTTCTTTGTACAGCAGGATGAGGAGGGTCGTATTGGGGTGGCAGGGGCAGGCCAAGGTGGAGGTTTGGGCGGGAAGAAAGGTGGTAGGGGTCAGAGGCGAAGCCACAAGATGAGCGACAGCCAGGAGGGCAAGATCAAGCTGGCCTTCTTCATATCTATCATTGGTGTGACCCTGACGGTGTTGGGCATGGGGACAGAGTTTTGGGTGGAACTATCCCAATCAAAGAATTTCAGTGGGAACCAGACCTGCCAGATGGCCCATTATGGTCTGTGGAAGGGGTGCATCCGTACCCTGTGGGTGGCAGACATAGACCCAGAGAGGACAAGCTGTGGCCCTGCTGAACTACCTGGAGGTGAGACCTCTGGCTGGTCTGTGTCACTGTGTCTGTGTGGTTTTGTTTTTATCTGTCTGTCCGTTCTCTGAACTGTCTCAGAGGTAAGCAGGTGAGGTTTCTGGAGGGAATGTGTCTGTTTTATTTTTTGTTTTGTGTCTGCTCACGTCTGCTTTCCTGCAACCGAATTGCCAGGCCATGCAAGTCTACCTTTAGGCTGCTTTCATGCTGCAGTGTGTGCCTCAGTAAAGGGGGAATTAATAGTAAAGGGTCAAAAGATGTTTTTGAGAGGTGTTAACATCACAGAGGAAAAAAATATATGCTTAATCACTACAGTTTTCCTTTGCCATCACAACTGATGTGAAAACAGAGGGAGCAGGCATATCTAATCTGACGTATGCCCTCTGGGAATATGTGTACGGTACATCTGTAGGTCTTTTATCAGAGTCCATAAGGGACCGAGGAGAGAAATAGATTTTAATAAAAATGACTTCTATCCCTCTTACACAATCATTTCTACACAGCTCGTGAATGGCTTGCATATTAATTTCTCTTTCCTCAGTTTACACATGTACATCAACTGTAGCATTACACAAAAATAGGGAGTTGTGTATGTGAAGCTGCCTCCATACATATGTATCTAGGTCATCCTACAGATAATGTGCAAATTGAATCATTAAAAAAATACGATGTTTGGAAGCACATTCAGTGGAGTGAAATATCATAAGACTGCAGTAAAGTTGTTTTCAGGTCTTATCCTATAGTAACAGCATAAAGCAGCATGTAGGTCCATGTCATGTAGTGTAATATTACACAATATAACCTCTGTGGTTCATAACATTGGTTGCGTAATGAAGAGTTACTAATATGGAGATTTTCTCTTGACTGGGTACCTAATCATGTTGCTCACATAGTACAGGCAGGTGATAAAGGAGCAGACCACAAGTTTATTGTGCTGATGAGCATCCATGTTTAGAGTTATGACAGCTCTTTCTAAATGTACTTTATTCAACTTGACTGTGGTTAGCTTCTCCAGAATGCGTCAATTATCTGCACAATGACCTATTTCTGTCGGAAAAGCAAAGCCAGCAATGGAGTGAGGCAGGTATTGGAAGAGCTCTGATAGAGAAAGGCAGACTTAGGAATCACTGCCTATCTGGGAGAATCTGCCGAGACACAGCAGAGCTCAGATGAAAACCTGTAACAAGAGACTGAGAAGCATATAGCTGAGATATATGTGGATCACAAAAACATAAAAACTATTGACATGCTGGACATCATCTGCAATGAAAGATTGTTTTTAATTCATCTCGCCTGTCAAAATGTTCTGCATCTCTGGCTGCTTCTAGCTCGCAGATATATATCTGTGCCTGCAAGATGGTCTGTTGGTGTGTTCGAGCAGCCAGTATGCTTCTGACAATCTTTCTCACACGTCCTAACACTGTTGGCCCACGCCGCCTGTCGCAGATGGCTGTGGGCTTGTCATGTTTGGAGGAAAACAACTGTTTTGCCATCCCTGCTTCTCTGTTGCACATCCCTGTTTACATGCCTCTGGCTCCTGTCCCGAGCAAAGTGTGGCCCGCTGATACCATGCCTGTCATCTCAAGACCAGCTATCCATCTTTGCTGCCTGCTGGACAGGAATATGACGGCTCAATAATTATAGCGTCAGCAGGGGTAGTAAGAGCAAAACCCTTTGACTGTAATAGCATAATGTGTTAAAAAATCAGTAGGCTGATAAATGGTGGCTCTATCTTGATAAGAAAATGTTTGCAAATGTGCTCAGGCATATTTGTGCATTAAAGAGATGTGTGAGAACAAGTGTATGTGTATAAGCATGTGGTCATCTTGGACCACATGATATTTGGTGGGTGGAAGTCATCACTATGCGCTTGTGAAGCCAAGTGGAATCTGACTACTTCACAGTTTTTGTCTAAATATAGAGAAGGGGAAATGAGGAAGAGGGATAGACAGGGACTGAGGGAGAGTGTATGTCTAATGCAGTATTAACTAACCCCTCTGTGTTCCTTCCCCTCATCACATCTCCTGCTCCCCTCACCTCCTTCTCCATCTGTGGCTCCCTTATCTATCCCCCTTCTCTCACCACCCTTCCATCTGCCCCTACTCACTCCTTTCCCCGCTTCCTTGTTCCGTTTGTCCAAATTTCTACGTTTTCCTTCATGGTTCTCTCACCCCACATACATCCTTCCCCTTTGCTCCTTGTTCTACTGCAGCCACGCCTCTCTTTTCCCATCTTCCCCCTTTACTCTGTCTACCTCTCCTTCTTTCACCCCCTCTGTCAGTGTTTTTCTGTCTCTCACCCTCTTTGGCGGTACCATATGTGCAGTGTGTGTCTGCAGTAGTGTGTGTGTGTGTGTCTGAATATTCCAGCTAATGCTCCACACTTGGATATAAATAGGATTGATGCCTGGAAGGACAGAGTGCATGGATGCATAGGAAGGCACATCACAGCAGACCAGCAGCCGTCCATAGGAGTGTGTCTGTGCTTTTTTTGTTTTTTTTAGAATCCATTTTTTCATATGATTTTTTTTCTTTCCCTACAGAATCCAACTGCACTTACTTCAAATTCTTCACCTCTGGGGAGAATGCAGTCATATTCAAGAAGACGACAAACAAGAGTGAGGCACTGTACTTTCACACCCTCTGCTTTTCCCCCCATGCAGGTTTTACTTTACATATAGATACTCACACACAGCTGCACTGCATCTTCCTTTAATAAAGATGTTTACTGTGGTGCTCACAGGACCGTACCGCTGTACCACTGTGATTTTTGCATGTTTTAGCCCATTAACTTTTGCTGCCACCCATTTTCTGGAGAAAAACCACAAACTATCAAGCTGATTAATGTGTTTATGTGAGCGTCCAGGCAGCCAGGCTTTTCAGTGCTGTTTGAACATCAGCTGGCTGAGATTTAATCCTTGCTTGAGGTAAGAAACCATCACAGAGAAAACTAAGTCATTCTCATCGTTTGGAAAGAAGAGAAAACCTTGTTAGTGGTGCATTTAAGGAAGTGTGGACATTTATTTGGAAGTTGTGAGGCCTGCAAGAAACAAAACCAAGCAGCATATCTAAAAAGAAATGATATCAAGGTAATATGTGCATGATTATTTGAGTAAAAGAATGTTCTTTATAAAGATTATTTAAGATTGGACCCACATTATAGATGTCTGAATTTCCACAAGGCCTTGAAAGCACCACAAAGGCACCACAAACACAACAAAATGGTGTAATCACCTTAAAGTAATTTAATCAGCATTAAAAATAAATGCTGCTATAGAAAAGAGAGTGAAATGCATTAATCTATCCAAAAATGCAAAGAGTATCTGGAATAAAAAACAGATCATCTGATTACTGTAGTTCACATCCACGACCAACAACACAGTTGACATTTATTTTTGTTTTTTTCATTTATAAATCACTATTGTATGACAGTGTGAAAAACACCACAAAACTGGCACCTGTTTATGTGAATTCCTGATCCTTTTTTGGTTGCACCTGTCGAGGTTTCGAGTGCCAATACAATCTGTTTTAAGTAGAGCCAAGTGAGAAAATGGCACAAAATGAAGCATTATCATTTAGAAACCCAGCGGAACCAAACTTTGTCAAGTGGGGCAGCATTAGTAATTTTGTCCACTGTATTATAAAATGCAAACAACTCTGCAATCTGATTTCCTCCTGCATAGAGTTTCTCATTTTAACCACATCTTTTTTTTTCTTTACAAATGATCTCATTCACTTTTGCCATCTCCTCTTTTCCCCTTTTCATTTCTCTACATAACAGATCTGAATCTAGCTGCAGCTGTCTTGGCCCTGATGAGTCTCAGCATGATGGTGATGGGCTCTATCTGTATCGCCATGTCTCTCAGCAAAGGAGTGCCCTTTTTCCTTAAGCCAGCTTCTTTCTGTTTTATCCTATCAGGTGAGATCTCATAGTATTGCTGCTTTTAGATTACACAAAAGTACAACATTCTTCCTTAACCCCTTGATGCCGATTGTAGTGAACTTGCATCAAACTCCCCTCTGCTCCAAAATGCAACCAAAATACTAGTAAGTAAAAACATGAGTAAAATGTTTTTTATTTTTTTCATAATTGGAAATGAATTCAGGCATCAAGGGGTTAAAGGTGATACATTTTGGAATTCATCACTGATTACCAGATCCTACCATATGCAGATTATGGGTATATGTAGTTTTAACCTGTCTCGACCTCGATCCATGTCTGCAGGTGTACTGGTGCTTCTTTCTATCCTGCTGTTCCACCAGTCCGTGCTGGCTCTACTGTCCAGTGACCACTCCATACCTTTACATCATGAGCTCTCCTGGTCTGTGGCCTGTGTGGGCTCAGCAGGAGCCATCCTTATCTTTGGAGGTGTTCTCTTCATCCTTCTCTCTCTACCCTATAGCCCCTGGGAGAAATGCTTCCCGCACAAGAATAGCGCTACCTAGCACTTAAAAAACAACAACAAAAAAAAATAACATGTACTTTTAATGTTGTGTTTAAGAACGAATGAGGAGGTCCATTTTGTGAAGGCTGTAGCTTTACTCGTTCTCTGTGTTTCATTTGTTGCTGAACTGTCATTGGGTCTTAATAATATAGAAAAAGAATAAAATATAAACAGCATCTGAAAGGACACCCTGCAGGGGGAAGGTTAGCTAAAAAAAAGATTATAGTGTAAATTAGTCAAGAATAATGAAATATCAGTGTTACTGCCGACTGAATATTTGATTTTTAACTCTGAGTTGTCTTTACTTACACAAGCCTGCCTATAGTTCTACAACTATACATGAATCACATTAAATCTATCTTATGTTGGGGCAAATGAAACTATTTGCCACATTATTATTTACTTTCTTCTTAAATCACTTTATAGTCTGGTTTCTTTCCACAAATATAAAAGTTTTTATCACTTAATACTTGATTAACTAGTTTTACGCATAATTTATTTTTATGTGTGTTTTGCAAATATTGTATGAATGCTGCTTCTTTATCTCAGATGAATGTCTGTTGAACGAATGAAAGTAACCGTGAGAAGAGATTTTATATAATGGACTCACTTTTTAAGCTCACCTCTGTACATAAACTGTATGTGTTAATATTTTATGAATGGTCACTGTTTTGTAGTGTTGTCTCCAGTCACTTTATTTGAAACTATGTATACAGTTAATTCACTTTGTCATAGGATGCTCACTTAATATCTCTACCAGGAAATGCTATTCAATCGATAAATACTGTGCTCATTTCTACCCGTATAACTGTACAGTTTGTGGCACCAGTTTGCTTACTATTAAAGGGATTTGACATTACACGAGCTGCTCCTTCTTGTTTTCTGATATGACACCGTGTCTGCCCTCAAACATGACATTCACCCATTTTCACCCCTTCACAATGTGACTACAAACCACCCTCCCAACGTGCCCCTCTCCCCCCCAAACCCGGTTGTCTATAATTAGGACAGAGCTCATCGCAATGCGTTTTAGTGCAGAGGTTGAGAAACCTTATCCTTGAATTTCAACTATGTACCATGGCCCATCCTCATACCTCTTTACCCTTCCCTCTCTTCTTCCACCCCTGACCCCATAGAGCGTCACTTTCACTGCTGTCTCCAGGGAGCACTTATTACCGCTACACCCACTCCCACAACTGACCGATCAGACTGGTAAGTCACGCTCTGGGAGTGGCCTGTTACAGTGACATACACTCACCTGCATACATACATGCTTTTACCTCCCAGTGGGGAGAAACTGAATCCACATGACACACTATCCTGGTTGTATATATAGCTGTTAATAACTCTACTGAGGCAGTGTGGCAAGGGAGGCATGAGGACCACTTGAATGCTTGTCCATGGAAACATGCTTCCTGGAAATATTAATAAAAGACCTGATTAATTGTGTGCTCACAAAGAACCCAAACCTTCACTGCTATTAGAAGCATATTTCTGAAGTATTAATGACCTAAACGATGAAAATGAATGACCCCTGTATTGCGGATGACGTAACTTTACTTTGGCAGCCTCTTGAATCTCTCATCGCTGCATCACTGTAACTGGAATTAGATTGCAGGAGGTATGATAATAGCAGGAAAGAAAACTCAAAATAATTAGTCCTCAATGGCTAAGAAGACCGTTAGAAATCTAAGGTCCGCTGTCAAAATGTGCCACTGTTTTCCAACTCTCTTTGCTGTATCTTTAGTTTCATCTTTTGTCTCTGAAGGGACTGTTCCGGCTTGATTTAGTTTGGGATTGTTCCCAGCCCCCCAGGCTGATGAGTTGATGAAACCAGCTCAGACCTTGAAAGTACCTAACTGCTGTTGCAAACACATGCATGAGACACCAGATGGGCATATCACAGAAGAATGACATGCTTAGGTAGGGCAGTGGTCACAGAAAAGTCTAGTGAATTAACTTTCAGTTTAACTTTCATTTTTTTCTCTCTGTCCTATTTGGCAAAGACAACCCATCTGGCACTATCCATATATTTGCAAATATTATGAGCCTCAGGTCTGACAGAGAAGGTCAAAGTCATGTTAGGATCACAGCACACCAAATATTGGCTGAGAGACCCCGAGTAACCGCTAAGAGCAATGTTCGCTCACTAATGATGACCCATGCATTTGCTCCATCCTCTGTCCAGATACTCTTCAGGAATAACAGTAAAATGGGAACATATACAGATAATTAAACATGTTAAAAGCAGGAGAAGGGACAAAAAGAGCAAAAAAGAAACAAAAGACAGCAGTCTGTGAATGTCTGCTATTGTTTTTTTTATAAACTTCGTGCAATACAGTGTTTAAGTTTATCACACATTTAGATAAACCATAGTCATTTGCCTAGATATATCTATTCTTAACTACATACTATTCATATTGCCCACATAAATGCTATCTGTGTGCAGTTTTATCACATTATTCTTTTTCTGAAATGAAATCAAAGAAATGAAAATGTATAGAATCTGGAAGCGTCTGGTTGTTTTGTTTTCTTCATTATATCATGTAGCAGGGTGTCCATGGTTCAGCCCGGATCTGCAGTCACTCTGAACAGTTTAAAGGAGACAGTGGGGGGTGTTTCGATGTGTTTACATTCTCATCGACATAAACATAAACAGCTCAGAGTTCAGACGCAGGAGTCAGCGGTCACAAAGTGGGGAAGCACAGTGAAAAGAATCTTAGGGAAGAAGTTAAGGGGTCGACTCTGGTCATGTGACAAAGAGGAGGTACACTAATTATGTGACCGAATGTGGGCGTGAGTCCAGGGACGGCCCCCCGTACACTGGAACAAAACACTTCAGCCAAACCCGCCTTGCTCAAAATGCATACCCAGTTTGAACAGTGGTCCCGAAAAACGTATCTATAGACTTTACAAATATATGTATGTGTAAATTACAATGTACATGTATCTTTTGAAAAGTTTTTTTTTTTCTATAATGTTTTTAAACCCTCTCAACCCACATATACATATTGTATTTTTTGCCAATGCCACTGAAAGTGATGAGTTGCATGTCTCACTTTGGGAACTTTCCATAGAAAAATGATTCGGTTTTTGTTTTTCTGCTCAGGCAGCAATCTTTACCTGATTCTGTACAAATGTATTTTCTGTGTTTTTTTCTGCTTCCTCCAGACAGAGGTTTCTGTTAATGCCCAAGAACAAACATCTTCAACACGACTATAGCTACAAGTACTACTGTTAACACTGAGTAGAATGGAAATAAGACTAACAGAGGCTCATAGAAAACTCAGACTTGTAATAACAATGAAGTTGGTCAGTTGTTTCAGTCACTCACGTTATTGTTGCATTTCTTTCTGGTTCAGTATTGGAAGACAATTTACAGTATTCACATCTGACTTCATGTTATCGATGAAAATTACGTAATATGGAGGTTAAAAAATAATACAGGCTCTCAATCACCCACGTAATGTGCACACTCATGCTTGACACTTTTGACACAGTTACACACAGCTCACTGACAGTCCCAGTGGCTCTGCATGGAAGAAATTCACAGTTAAAGTCGTGAAAAAAAAAGGGAAAAAATAAAAACAAACAAAAAACAAATATTAAATTAAAGTTTCATTCCAAAGTATAATGTTGCAAATACAGCTAGCCTGTAATAACGCTAAGAATAATCACAACAACAATTTACATTAATGATGATCTGGGTTAAATCAGCAAGAATATTGCACAAAAAATATGTGGAACATTTTCATAATAGCCCAAGGTTAATTGCGTTTGATCATTAACAAAATAAATCATTTCTAGCACATTAAAATATCAAAATAGTTTTATTGTGAAAGTTCATTGTTGTTGTTATTATCACTCTGTTATTACTCATCATCTTTTTGTTCTCAGTGAGTTTGAGTAGACTAAATAACAGTGAACATGGAGGGAGAGATACAGCATTTTCACCTGCCTGTCTGTCTGTCTGTCTGTCTGTCTGTCTGTCTGTCTGCTTTACCATTTCCTACAAACACAGAACTCCTCTCTATCTCCCTCTTTCACTACATCTCATCATCCTTCTCTTCCGTTCTTTCTGTCTACACAGGCGTTGTCTTCCTATTGAGGGTATTAGAGTTGCTCTCCCTGTCTCCCTTCAGCCTGTCCAGGGTCCCCATCCCTCGCTCCCTGTCTACTGTGGATGAGGTGAAGGGCGGGGGGCCAGAACCCACTGAGTTGGGCATTGGTGCATTGGAGTTGGAAGAATTAGAAGGATTGTGGGACTTAAGTGAGGGCAGTGTACCACTCATCATCACTCCTCCTCCACCTCCATCCTTTGGGAAGCAGTTGTGGAGCTGGTACAGTGTGGCCCTGTCCACTGTTCCGTACATGGGCGGCAGACCCCCCAGCTTGGGGTCACGGGACAACGTGTAGAGGGAGATGTCACCTCCAGCCAGCGCTGTGTGGGAACGAGAGTGGGGGTTAGGCAACGTGGACACTGAGATGGGACCCTGGGAAAGCAGCGCAGAAGGGGGTAGGCCGAAATTCTTGCCTCCGCCTCCCCCTACAGGTGAAGGGTCTCGGGAGCGGGAGGGGTCAGTGGAGCGGGAGGAAGAGCGGGACCGGCGGCGGAAGCGGTAGCTGGGTAGGCGGAGCATGGCGTGTGTGGTGCTCTTGAAAATGTCGGTGCGTGAGCGGCAGCGTAGCTCTTTGTTCTTCTCTATGTAGATGTTGACAGCCAGGACCCCCACCATCTCAGCCATGATGAAGGACAGTCCCCCAAAGTAAAAGGACCAACCATAGGAGTATTGCCACTTCTTATCCTCATCCTTCTTAGGGGAGATGTCCCCCAGTGCAGCAGAGATGTACACGATCACACCAATTATATTACTGAGACCTGAGAGAGAGAGAGCAAAGAAACACTGAACTTACACCAGAGCTGCATAAACTCAGCAGACTCACCTACAGCAACAAGAAACATGTGAATGGACATGTGCCATAAATGTTCGGGCAAATGATCTTGACATACTGTCCCTTGAGAATCAGCCGGTTCTATGTCCACTTTTTGCAGAAATGGAGTTAAGCATATCAGGACATTCTAAAAACATTTAAGTTTATGTCCCAAAGCGCTCAGCTCCAGGATAAACATCTACACACACTCACACCCAAAAAAATTAGATCTATGTCCTGAGTGGAGCTCGTTTCAAATCAGGTCGTTCTATGTCCAAGGAGCAAATGAGGGGCCGTACCTGGATCATGTGACATTGGCTCAAAATGGCCATGGAGCACATGTAAAGCACAGAATGAGAACTCCTCAGAAAAAATGTTCTATTGTGATCCCTTCTGAAAGTATAAAATCCGTATAAAATACATGTAATCATTTACTGAAACATTCTTAGTTTGTTCATAGCTTTTTTAAAAACAGCTCTGGTGGACATAGAACTTCCTGATTTGGATCAGAAGTGAAACCTGTAAAGGCACCAGGTCTGATGTTGGACATAGAGCTTGTTGACCAGGGGACACTTCCATACCTCTGAATCCCAAAGTTCTATGTCCATTTTTTACTTCTTCTATCTCTAAGCCTATCGAGATGTAGAACATGTTCATATGTTTAGGGTACCTTCCACAGATACATTATTCCACCTAAAAGATGATTGATAACTCTGTAAATATCACAGATCAGACAGGTGACATTTTCAAACGCTGTGTTCTCAAAATAAGGAAAAGTGAACATAGAACCAGCTGATTGTCAGGGACGATATGCAGTATAAGACCCACCAAAAGGAGAACAACAGGTGGAGACCAGTAAAATGCAGAACATTTGGTCAGTCTTCTGTCTTAGTTAAAAGTCCTTAAATCGGAAATACCTCACCAGTGGAATTAAAAGCATCAAATATAAAGCAAAACTGTGGCTCAAACAACAAATCAGTGAACACTGAATCAGAAGCAATATTAAGCTCTTGTTTTATGTAACGGAGTGTCTATTTGCACCCGGGTGTAAATAGGATATATTCACACAATTCTTCTATTTACACCCATCTGGGTGAAAGGTTAATGTTTGCGTAATTTCCTGTCT
>JAQQZY010000930.1:0-53080 GCA_030068375.1 Ostorhinchus rueppellii | reverse complement strand
AGGCATTTTGATAGCAGTTCAGACTTTGACAGGGGGTTTAAAGCTTGCCCAGTAACGCCCGCTTTTGAGGAAAACAGTGCAAGAGACCAACTTTATGCAGCCCGCATGAAAATTTCTCGCTGTTTTCCCTTTGGCCAACTGCCTTTGACCTCAAGCAGATGTGCTATGTTTGTAAAATGGCCGGAATTCTCCTTTAATGTCAAGACATGTTGTGGCAACTTTTGCTGACGTTTCCTTTCCTATGACTGGGTTGGTGCTGAATAAACCTTTGAGAAAGCAGAGGGTGACAAATCCATTGTGTGTCGTTGAGTAATCTATTGTGTAACACTCCAGCAACAAGGCTGACTGCATTATCAATTCAACCTGAGGCCCTCGGACCAGCCTGTTCCAACATTTCTGAAAGCTTAAACAAACTATGACGACAGATGTGCTCAGACACATCACCTGCAGATACTGTTTAACTAAAACTCTTCTCCAATTCTGAACTCTACATTTAGATCCACATTCTTTTTCCACTTATCAAATGTGTACATAGTATGTTTGTATTAGAGGAATCAAAAATATCTACGTAACATTAACAGAATGAACACTGAGCTGCTCATGTTATTTCCCTGTTGAATGTCTATGGTACATAATGTTGATATAAATAGTGAAAAGTATGGGCGGGAGTTAATGATAGCTATCTTCAACAACTTACCCAGTTAGCTTTTTCAGTAGGTGGTGCAGTATATTCAGGGACTTTGATGGCCTGGGGAGGGAGAACAGATTTCACTAAGTCGCAATCTGTTTATTTTGGTTGGAATCTTGATTTCAACACATTCAGATGACAAACCAAGAGTGGTGATGGGTGCTATTGATGAAAACCAGTGCCTATGAGGTCTCTCTGTTGTTTTTAGATAATCCCATGATGTAATCTACTGACTCATCAGTAGCATAATCATACCGAGTGATTAGGTTAATACTACTCATCTGAACACATCTGTTCTAACAGCACTCACTTGAACCCACACGAGATGTTCAGTTTCCAGTCGTCAGGCAGCTTTCTCAGCAGAGCTACTTTTGATGTGAACGCATTGATGTGAGCTACAGAGACAGACAGGGAGGGTGAGAGATACGCCAAGAAAAGAACAAGAGCTAATGAGCGTGTACATCAAGAGCTTCACTTCATCATCAGTGCCATTGGTAGTGCTTACAAAGTAATTAGTCTGTGATGATTTGCCAGCGTTGTTACAAGCTTGAGTGGGTGGTAAGAAATGCTTGTTGGTCCTGTCTCCTTTCCTGCCTCCCACTCCAGCTTGTTAATGCCTTCTTATTTCAACAGTATGTCTCTTCAATAATGAACTGTTTTAGAGCCTCCAGCCACAAACATAAATACACAAATGGGTAATGCCGCCTGATGAACCACATGATGAGCCGCAAACCACAAAGCAAAGAAGGAAGTTCATCAGCCGTGGCTATAATCAAACTGTAAATATTCTACATTCATATTTTATCATCATATCTTATCGGCTATTTTCTAAACTACTATTTCAATTCATGATAAGATTAAAACATTTTTTTCATGATAAGAGCCATTAAGAGTTTAGATCAAGGGTGGGCAATCCTGGTCCTTGAGGGCTGGTGTCCTGCATGTTTTAGATGTGTCCCTCTTCCAACACACCTGATTCATATGATGAGTCTATCATCAAGCTCTGCAGACGTCTGATAACGACTGACAGGCGTGCTGGAAGAGTGAAATATCTAAAACATGCAGGATACTGGCCCTTGAGGAACAGGATTGCCCACCCCTGGTTTAGATGAGAAGTCTTTTTTATATCGATGATAAAACTGTGAAATGTACAGACTTTATTGTGACTTTATGGCAATACCAACGCACTGAAAAAGGTATATTACAGAACTGTCTTTAGTAAAAGCTCTACATGACATTCCCAGCCTGCTCATATGCACACAAGGCAACACAACAATGAAGTGGATAAACAAAAGGACTTTTTCTGTATCTAAAGGAAACAGTCTGTAATCACTGTTTGCTGGCAACAAGTATTTAGGGAATATGACTGAAGCACAAAACAATATTTAGCTGAACTCTGCACACTGTATTTCTCATTCCCCCACAACTAACTGCAGTGGCTGTAGCTATGGCAACAAAGTAAACTTAATCACTACACAGTCTCACAGCAGGATGGTGAGTCATCTAAAGACTATTTCATTGGTTTGTGGGAGGATCAGTCTTGTTAACGCAACTAACCCCAGTGAGGGAAGCAGAAGAGAAAAGTCTTTTATTTAAGCCACATAAATGCTACTTTGACTACCTTTTTGGCATTTTGAGAAATGAGACTTTCTAGGGGAACTCTGCCCTGTATCTCAGTAAAACAGAGTGTACACATTCCTTAGCTTTACTTTAACTGAGATTAGAAATAGGTGGATTGCAGATTAAAGAAAAGTAAAGAAAGTTTTACCTATGTAGGAAAAGGTGCTGGAGTGGAGCGCAGTTTCAGTCCACAGCTGACATGCCTCACTCCTGCTTAGACATTCAACACCGTAACACAACTGGTACTCCAGCTTCGGCAAGACGTGTACCGGCACATGCTGCAGGGTCAGAAAAGACAGACGATAAACACTGCAGGAACTGCTTTAAAAGTTTTAAATAAAACACATTGCAGAAGAATAGGTATTGATATGATGATAAGATATGACGAGCATTGAATACCTGGTTTTGGTTGCCGTCAACTTTTCTGGTGTGGGTCAGGGAGATAGAGCTGCGCACCATTAGCAGCAAATCTTGCAAACTGTAGAGCTTATAAAGCAAATTGCCTTCTTTTGGAGCCTCATAATCCTGTTCATCTTCTGCACCAGCCTGCAGGTCCTCCGACAGTATTTCTGTGTGTTTCATGATGGAGGAAAAGGAGAGAGATCTTAACTAAACACAATGACAACTTAGATTCTGAGAAAAATATTCAAAATGACACTAACTTTTATGCTCCTTAGAGCTGATGTCGACCACAGGTGCAGATTTATTATCAGAACCACTGGTCTCTCCATCCTGGTTGTGACTTCTCTCCAAATATGACGACACACAGGGCTTAACCAGAGATGTTGCATGAGCATGAAGTGAGGGTCCTGCACAACTGGACTCTTGGGTTTTGTTGGAGGTTTTGGCTTCTTCATTTGCAGAATTAAACATAGCTGTCTGCATGCGAAGGATCTCACCTAGCTGATCGCCAGATACTTTGGCCTTTTTGGGTTGACGTCTGCTTTTTGTGACTTTTGAAGGTGATAATAAACTTGTATCTACAGAGTTGCTCTCAGACACAGGGGTAGCCGGAAGATCTGCGGACCTCTCTCCGGGATCAGGCTTTGAGTGTTTTGCAGTAGGGGTTTGGTGAGGAGATAGGGTGTCATCAATGATCAGCTTTTCATCATCAGAGTCTCCTGTGTTGTGCTTGTCTTTGTCATTTTCCTGGTCAGTGTCCTCTCTCAACTGTTCATTCTTGGGCACAGAACACTCATGCCCGACCGTCTGTGTTATCTCTTGTGTTCTGGGACCATTATAGGTCAGTGATGTGCTCTTTTCTGCTTCTAAACTACCACTTGTGTTTGTAGAGAGTTTAATGGAACCTTTAGTTTTACTTAATTGTGAAGTGGCAGTTTTATTACTTTTATCATGCAAGTCCTGCTCATTCTGAATCTTTGGCGTCTTTGAGCTTTTATTGGATGCTGTGTCTCCAAACGTCTCCAGGTCAGTGAGATCGACGTCAAAGTCAAGACAGTCATTTTCAATAGAGGGTATATTTCTCTGTGAGCTCTCCTGATTAAGAAAACAGAAAATATATTATTACACAGATAAAAATAAAAATCAAAAGTTTGCCTTAACGTATATGGCAAATTCTACTTGTGTGTCAACATACCAGCGTGGGCTGCTGCTGCTCACTGACAGGACGTTCTGTCCTTACATGGAACACTTTTCTACTTCCATTCCTGATGATAGACCGCTTCAGACTCTCTTCATGGTAGAAATGACTCCTCTCTCTCATTGTCACTTCAGTCTTCAGTAGGGGTGAGTCTATATACACTGCTTTCTGCTGGCCTTTTCCTGTTTAGAAGAAATAAATTGAGAAGTATTCCAGTGTGAAACAGCTCCATCATGAGGTCATTCTGTGCCACTACACACTGACCGATCAACGTAAGATCATTCAGTGTTACAACCGTCATTAAAACACAAGACAACAGATATCTTAATTTAGATTTAGAAGACTAGTTTTCAGAGCTTAGTCTGCACTGTAAAAAAAAAAAAAAAAAAGTTTTTTGACTTCAACTCAATGCATTTATTAATAAACACATTTTGGTGTTACTGTTATTATGATGTACAATATGATTATAATTCAGAGAACTAATCTTGTCTTGATTGAATACAATACTGTGTGTATATTTACAGGCATTTTTGAAATGATTTATTCACTACAACTAAGTTTCAGTTATTATCATACAACAAGAGCCTAGATACTGAAAGGATAAATACTGTACCTTTTCCAGGTTGTAATTTGACTACAACAGGAAGTTCCCATTGGTCTTCAAATTCAGGACCATGGTTATCCAACAACCTGACCAGGGCATCTCGAGTCAGACAGACGTGAGGCTCATAATGTATACACAATCTCTCTGCATTACTGTCATTGCTGATTGTCTACAGAAAAAAAACAGAAAAAAAACATAAATATATGAGACTACCAGAGCATCATTTGATAATTAACAACCACACAAGTGCGAACAATGAAATAATGCAGCCAGTGCACATAGACAGTAGTATAACTCCTTCAGACACACAATTAGTGCAAGTTTTGCTGAGCAAGACTTGAACACCCTCTGGTGTCTTTGGTGAAAACTGCAAGAGCTGAATCGGAGTTACAATAGACCTGCGGTCATGAATCCCATTCTAGCAGTTAAAAACCTTTGTGACTTGCTTTATTGGAGTAATTAAAAAAAGTAAGACAATTGCTTACAGCGTGCATGTCCTTAGCTTTTTTAGCTGGAGGTGTCGCTGATGAAACACTCTGATAATCCGATGCAAGCTGTGCATCAGCAGGCACAATCTTATGGTCTGTAATATCCACCGAGCCCTGGAGAAATAGAGGGTACAAATATGGAAACAGGAAGCGAATCAACAGCTAAAGTTTAGTTCTACAATTCAATGGATCAAGGTGAAAGGTTGACTTTCAAATTGGTCAATGACATCCCTAATTAATCAAGTAAATTTGAATGTGCTTTAATATGGATGGGAATAGAAAGAACCAATGTGATTTACACCTTTCAACTGTACCTTACCATGGTTAGCAGCTGTTTTTCAAAGGTCAGTGCGAGCCCAGGATTGAATGTTCCTCCTGTTAAGCTGGTCATCTCATTTAACTTATAGCCTTGGGGTAGTGTCTTTATGCATTCCAGACTGCTCCTGAGGAAATCCTGACGAACAAATTGGAGGTTGATTTTTAAAATGCACAACATAGAACTGATGACTGTTGCAACCTTTGTATTTCTTTTACCTCTGAATATTGCAGAGGTCCCTGTGAGATGAAGTTGTAGTCTTCTGCACAAATCAAGGACACACGTTGCAGGTACGTCATGAAATCCTTCACCTCCTGATTTACACGTGACTGTATGATCTGAAAAATGAAAGCAGACTGCTTTAGTTCAGCAACGCAACAAATAATGGTTATATTAAAATGCCTGTAAGGAAAGAACGGTGGCACCTGTGGACAATCCATGGTTTTCTTACTCATCAGAAAGCCAAGATAGGTTTTCTGCTGATTTTCAGACAGACTGGATAAACATGGGTAGGGTATTCTGGGTTCTGGAAAATCATTACTTCCTTCACTTATGAGTGTCTGTTTTGATCTTTTGGCATCTGTACAGGCCTCAGTGCCTTTGCCTACACAGGGATCGTCACTATCACAGCTTTCCCAACAAGACTCTTCTTTGCTGATGCAATTTCTGGCCTGAAATGCTGCATTTTTGTCTTCAGAGGGAACGCTCTTGGGCTTTGCAGCTACAACACCGCTGTCCTGTTCTGTGTTGGCAGAGTCTTCAGGACTTACAAAAGGCAAAATAGAGAAGTGAGATGAAAAGAATGATTCAGGTAACATCGCAATAGTGAAGTGGGAAAGCATGCAAATCCTTTCATTTATTGCCATACCTTTGGAGAAATGTCCAGAGTTCTCTAACATTAGGTGCAAATGAATATTTGTCATAGACATCTCTGGTAAAGAATGGAGCATCAGGGACAGGAGGGTCCTCCCTTAAAATTAAAGGAAATAACATAACATTTAGAAAAGGTGGGAAAATACCTAAACTATATACATCATATGTATGTCTAGTCTACATGAAATTTTAGTTATGAAGAACTTTCAAATAAATGTGTTGATAATATTAAACATTAAACACACACATGTAAAAAGTTACACTAGTCTATAAGTAAAATGCCTCCAGGATAGAAGTAAGGAAAATTTACCAATATGGAGTCACTAATTATGAAAAATTAAATCAAAGATTCTGGTTGGCTATAGTTTTTCAGATACAGTCTTGGGTCAAAATATGAATTTCTGAGAATTATTGAGAAAATGGGTTTTACTCACAAGGAATATTTATCTCAGAGCCACCATTTCTGTCTGTACATTACTTTCACCTCACACATTCTTTTTAGTGCAGTGTTTCTCAAACTGTGGAGCGGGCCCCCAGGCGGGCATGGGATTAGTCCTAGGTGTTTTTTTTTTTTTTATTCTTCAGGTTAGAACATGTAGCAGGTGGAACTAATGTATTGGCATTGGAGCACCTAGGACTCATTTTAGAGATGTACAACAAACTAATCTACTGCCATGGTGATCTGTCACAAGACTAGACAAGGTTAGGTTTGGAGAATGGACAAGTATTTTACTGGAAAAAAAAGTGCAATGTTTCTGTTTTTGCACAATTTGTAATGGTACTTGAATGTTCTGAGATGTGCAATATAAATGGGCTCATTGTTAAAATGTTCATCTTTGTTACCAAAATGTGTTTGTTGTTCTAAAAAAAGTAACTTTATTGTCATAGTTATAAGATAATTCAAGGTTCAAGGTTACTTTATTTATACCTGTAGGTAGATTTGTTGTACAGACAGTGATTGTCTTGGCATAACAACAAGACAGCAAAACACACATTGAACCTGTTAGGCAGGAACTTGGTCGAGATTCAAGACAAAAAGACAAAAAAGTGCTCAGTGCTCCACCAGTCTTCAGCATAGCAGCATGGATAGGTAAAAAGATAAAATAAAATACATAAATGAGATCAAATAAATAAAAACAAGATGCAATAAAACATAATAAAACCTCAAACGATAAAAACAGTCTCTGGGATAAAACCAGGATAAGAACATAGTATTTGTAACTTAGAAGTCACAATAATAATAATAAATAGCGCAAGGAAATAGGATAAATAACTAAATAAGTGAATAAAGTGCAATGTCACTATTTCTTATTGAGCTCAGTGATGGAGACAGGAACAAAGCTGTTTTTTTTCTTCTCACATTTCCTATTTTTATTTGAAAAAATGTTGTTTCAGGGAGCAGTCTGTATTTGTTTGTTCAAGCAAAAAAAGTAATTTTTAGTTTGCACAAAAAATTATCCAAGTATTCAAAGTATTGTTACGATATTGATATTTCTTTCAATAAAAGGTATAATTATACTACTGTTACAATGCTATTGGAGTTAAGGGGGGCCTGGAGATTTTTCATCCTCCAAAGGGGGACCGAAAGAAAAATACAGAGAACCACTGTTCTAGTGGAAGATTTATAAACCTATTATATAACTGTATATAAACCAATATATGTGTGTAATAACACTTTATTGTACACATTGAAAACATCAGCCAGCATTTTGTCATTTGTTTTTCATCATACATACTTTCATCAAAGTATGTAAGATTTAGCATCCGTCCTAAATTTCTGAGGCCAATAATGTCCAAATAAAATTTTAGACCAGTGTTATCATTAGTAAGAGACATGTCACACAGATAACAGACCACTGTAAATGATTTAAAGACCACTAGTGATTTTCCGGTGATATTCAATAAGATTTTTTTATATTCTGTTTCTGGCCTGTTCTTACTTGGCTTTCTTTATTAAAATTTTACGAAAATTTCACGTGTCTTTCTTTTCCCAGGTTTTTGCCTAATATTGGCACACAGCAAAAACTCTGATAGTGTTCCGAGCCTCGTCTGTGACTGATGTTGACTTTTTCTACTTTGTTAGGGGGTCCAAACATCTCCAAATTAACCCCAAATAATAACGGAAAATCCACTGTATAGTGTGTCCATAAACCAACGTGTTTGTCTGGCACAGTTCAAGTTAAGCCAGACAGATTATACACAACTTCCTGTTTCAGACTTTAATTTGAGAGTAGTGAGGTTGATCTAAGACCGTGTAGCACTAGTCTAGTCTAACTGATTGTATAAATGCACCACATTTATGGTAGTCACCCTACTGTTGACGAAAATGGCTGTCATTTTTGAGTAAAATCGGTATACAATTTATTGGCGAGTAGACAGAGTAATAACACCAGTGGCAACAACTTCCTGTTAGCTAAAACAACCATAGTTAATTCAGCTTTACCATGCCGTTTAGCATGTCTTCAGTTTTCCTCGGATCAATGCTCATTTTTGTGATATAAACCTAAAGGTTGAAAACCACAACCACATTTTGTTAGGAAAAAAAATGTCACAACTTTACTGTTCAGTAAACTCTGGTAAACCTAAGCTAAATCGAACGACATACTTTACATTAGCTAGCGTTGGCGTGATTATAATAGTTCCTAAACGGTAAATAAATGTATTTGATTCGTAACAAATCTAATGCTATGGATTATTTATTTTTTACTTACCAAACCAGCTCCATTACTGCGTCAAGTAAGTGGCTTTTAATGTTTATTGTAATGTTAGGTTTACGTCAGTGTTAGCTTTAGCCAGTTAGCAAACGTTTGACAGCCGACATTCTTCTTCTGGTGAAATATTGACATTAAAGTGATGAGTGCACATTGCTGCCCCCCTCCGGAAGTTTATTCGAACTACATTATGTTTGTATTCAGACTCGTGGAAAAAGAAAATCTATGTTTTCAGTGGGTCTGAGTAACTCTCACAGCTTATTTTCCAGAGTTCCTTTGAAAAAAAATCTGCACCTAATGAAAAGATGATAAAACGTGTGTTTCCACTGTTGATACTGTGGAGACACAATGAAATAATTATTAAGTGAAATCTGTGGAAATCCCACGTACAGTACCGTGCTGATTTGAAAACAGTGTATTGAGCAGGCGTAATCTGCTGTAGCCTGCAGTCACTCTCATCTTTACTTAACACAGACTCATTTAGGACCGCAGTCTACACCCATGTCTATTAAATAATGAACAGGGCTCTCTGAAGTCTACAGCGTCTAAGGAAATCTACAGATGTCATTACCAGCTTTAGTGCAGATGTTTCTAACCAGACATGCATGGATCTGTGTTTTATGTCCTTGGTGATCCACATCTGCATGACTAAAGCACCCTCAGGCTATGCACCATGATTTTTCTCCACTATTGTTAAAAATGGGAATTTAGCTCATGTTGTAGTCTGTAGTGCAGACTTTGTAGATGCAAACACCACTATTAGTTCTGCTCAGAGCAGAGAAGCTTTTGATAAACACACACTTCAGAGCACATGTGACATGCTTGTAAAAGTTCTGTGGAAAAAGCCTTGATATTAACTATAAACTATAGATTCTTGCAACAAAGTAATGGAAATCATTTCTAGTTTTTCTGTTATTTATCTTTTATCATGTTAATGTTTGAGTAAATATACCCAAAAGGCCAATGCATTGTGATGCAAAATTAAATACCAACCTATTTCCAGGAAGACTGGATCTATTAGACAATTACAATTATTTTCCAAAGGCTGACTGAGGAAAATGCAGAGAAAAGATGAAATCGACAAGACTCTGCATTATAGGTAAAATATCTTGCAAATTAAAAACTAAAGTACTTATTAAAACCTGTGTAGTTTTCTTTAATTTATTTATTAATATGAGACTTAGATGTTCACATCAATTTTTAATATATCTACTGTAATTTCACATATCTGGATTTTATGTGGAAGTTGCACTGATTTAAATGCAAGAATTAAACCTTTCAGCATTTCATTATCTTTTTCATTCAATTATTTTGTGCATAGTGATGTCAAATGAGAAGTAGTAATTATAAAAATTAGGCTTGGTAAAAACAAAAACAAAAAAACAAAACTGAGAATTAACTGTGGCAAAATACACAATTTGATGATTTTTATTTAAAAAAAAAAAAAAGATAATAATAATAATATAAAATGGAGAGATAGAGACCAGACAATAGAAACAGATAAACAGCCAGGAAATAAAAGCCCATTACAAGCGGTAAATTTTATTATGGGATAACAGCACATAAAGCACATCTAAAATCGATGTGTCCAATGCACTTTTAATAAAGGTAATATTAAAGGTACAGTTTCTAAGTACAATATAACAACATTCATATTAGAATGAAAAGTATTTAAAAGACAACATTAAATTTCTTATTTTTCTTTACAGCTGTATTTACAAAATGAATCAAAATACTTATTTTCATATTTAAGAATCAGACAAGAAGGAGCAAAACTACGTTTGTGAATAGACTACCTGCTAAAGAGAGTTCAAAAGAGCTGGATAAAAAGGTACATGATCATCTGTCCCCATTTTAACATCAGTAGCAAACGTGTGACTTAGAAATTTGTGACAACCACACACTAGTTTCGGCTTTCCCATTATTTGTACTGCTTTTGCATGGAAAAGGAATCCACCCCTGCTCCACCCACCCGTCATATTGAGTTACCCCAATAACAATGCATTAGTAAATCATATGTTCTCGGAAAGAAAAAAAAAAAAAAAAGCATATAAAACAAACCAAAATGAAGACACGTGGATTGCCTGTTAGTTTTTGCCTAATTAAAAAACAACATGCAGGTGAACGTCTCTGCAACATTATCTGTGAGCATTTATTTGACCATTTGCGATTGACATAAAATAAACTTTCGAAACATGTTTCTTCAAACAAGGTGTGGGTGAGGGGTGACATGTACACTCTAAACAGACCATCTATACATTGAAACCCTTTAACATAGCGTATCATCCCACATGAAAATGATCAACAACACATTAAGAAAGAATCTGAAAAACATCTGAAGCATGTGAGAGTGAGAATTCATCCTCATGTACAAAATACATTGTCACTTCGGTACACGTTTGGAAAACCACAAAAAAAGACAATCAAAACCATGTATGCATCTTGTTACACCGAGAGGCACTCAGTGTGATACGTTGTGTATTATTGCAAGCATATTCTTACTGATATTTGCTACAGAGTGGAGAGAAAAGGTCAACTTTGTCTTCAAATGGCAATCCTTTCATATACATTTGTAACACTTAATGTGGTGCAAAAGGTTTATGCCACTGGTCTGAAGAAACCACTGTCTCAGGATAGTCTAAACGGGTAATAACAAAAGCATACCGAGGCCCTGTTTAATCCAAGCACCACTTCCCTGCATCAGGTAAAGAACTATGCAGACACAAAAGAGGTAAATATTTAGTATCTTAAACCTGACAAACTATAGCCTCAGTGAGTGGTTTTTACAATCAGACAAAGAAAATACACAATACTGCTGTTTGAGTTCGAATATTATCATTTTTCCACAAACCAGAAAAGCAACCTTAAATATTGTTAATTAGCAGATACTAGCTTTGCTATAAGTCAGAAGGAAATAAGTGCCTTATCCCAAGACTAGTACACTGATACAGGTACTGGCTGGGTAATTTTACCTCTATCATTTTCAGTATCATTATTATTTATTGAGTCCTAATATCAATAATACATTAATATGCAATGAAATGAATTGACTAATAGGGTGGCCAGGCTTAGGAATCAATACTTTGTTCACAAAATTAACTTACCTAGCACCACACATCAGGGCAACACAAAATAAATGTCAGCACACCCTATCGCTATCAAACTAATCCTAAAGGAGGGAAGCAAACTAGAAACAGAGTTATCGTACAATATGGGGTAATTGATAAACAGATAAATATTTTCACTGGGTAGGCCTTAGTAGCAGTATTTTCCTCTTACCTATACAGACAGAAGTTACAAAGCTACCTTTATACATGTGATCAATAATAACCTTAAATATGGTGAATAAACAGCTGAGAATGAGGGAGAGAGAAAGAGTGAGAAAATAAGATATACAGCATACAGGCCATGTCAAGTTCTTAGTTCTCCACCTGGGAACAGAACCGGTCAAATATACAGATGAAACATAAAAACATCCACGAAATCAACACAAAATAAAACAAAACCAAAAGTGATAAATAAGAAGTGTATTTACATGCAGATGTTCAAAGACTATATGCACAAAAAAATCAAAAATAATACACAGACATATATTATTGCTTGACATTCGATTATGGCTAAAAGTTGCTTTTCATTTTTTTTTTTTTAAACTATATTCTTAAATGTATTTTAATCATAAATCCTTATCAGCTGTGCTTTGGAAAATGAGTTCCGTTAAAATGTGGTGACTGACTCATAATTCTGGGTAACACCGACAGTCCAGCACAAAGTTAAGCGTGACATAACGCTAATCTTCACAATTTATGGTCGAGAACACTCATTTTCACAATTTACAGTTGTGAATTCGATCCAATTCGTTTCTAATTAGAGACTGTGGCCGTGGCATTTTTTTTTTCCTCTTTCTTCTCTTTTTTTTTCTTTCCACTGTGGAGCTGGTCGAGGTTGCTTCACCGCTCTACGCAGACCTATGAATTGTTGAAGGCATTATGTCATGCTTGTAAAATCTACACCTATTATGGATGGATCAAGCTCAACATTTCCAAAACCTTTATAAGAAGTCCAAAATAAAATCAAGACCACCTCATCCACATAACCCTGTTCCTCTGTAATTATTAAAGCCTTGTCTGGGGTTTATTTTATTCACACACTGTGAGAACAAACACATACACACACGCACACACACACTATTGCTTTTTACAAACAGACAAACAGAGCAGAGACAGAAGGACCAGTACATTTTACTGTATACTATACACTGATTGAATAGCACACATCAATCCCTATGTTAAAACGGGATATCTCAAGTGAGAATATACAAAAGGACATCACTTTACAGGCCTGTGGAAAGGCTTAGTTTATAGTTACACACAACTATCCATGTGTTTGATGGCCATTTTTCTGCTATCCTGACAAATCGCAAACATACCAGTACATAAGGTGATGAACAGAGTGATGGGAATTATTTTTGTTGTAGTTTAACTGTTACAAGTTTGTGCCAGCTGCATGTATAAAGTCAATTTAAAAGGATGATGACTGCACTGTAGAGACCCGTAATTGTAACACAAGGCATATTGCTTGTCTCATATTGTAGAACACATTTGAAGCCACTCAACCTTTTAGAATTAAGTAAAAAAAAAAAAAAAAAAGAAAGAAAAATGTCATTTTATGAGAGCACAACTCTTTTGGTGGCAGACCTCAGCGGATCATATTTGACAAAATACTCAATCGGTTTATGTAACCAAGATTAAACAAGCTTAAGAAAACAGAATCACTTCTAAGAAAGAAACCATTTTTGCAATAAATAACAGGAAATCAGCCAAATCTCCATCTGATAAGTATTTTTTTAAGTAAGTGCTGTACAGCGTGTTCAGTGTGCTATGCCAAAAAGTTCAACCACCTCCCTCTCATCAGTACCAACTGTACGTTAAAGAGGTAATAACTACCCAATAATTTCATAAAAGAGCAAATGTTTAGCTCCGCAACTGTTCAGAGGAAAGTGAGCTGCTTCTTCGGTCTACCTGTTACCTCCCTGAGCATTCACACATCATTCTCTTCTCTGCTCTTGCCGGGCCTTTGGGCCTCTTAACCTGGATTGTCTAGCAGTGTTCCAGACTGGGTTTCTTTTGCTGGGAGACTGAGGTTTACTAGTCATAGAGGGCTTGTGCATATCCAAATAGCATTGGATGATAACAGAGATTATTACTTAGGTACAGCATATTGACTACAACCCAAACACAAAAGATTTAGTATTGCATAAGAATATTTGGTTTTTCTAACAAAGTGGGTTATCATTTTAAAGACCCTGATGACACCATTTAAAACCAAAACAGATTTTTGTGACAGGAATATGCTGCGTACTGATAAAACTGTGGTTCGTAAAAGTGATGGACGTTGTTGGTCTTCAATACAAATGAAATTTTCTCGAAGTCGCCTCCAGGAGCGTAGTGATCTTTGTGTGGCTGGAGGCCCCTCAAAGGACGTCAGTAATGTTAAAATTCGGAACAATTAGGTAATGAATTTCTTTTTTTTTTTTTTTAATGTTAATCTCAGCCACTTCCCATGGAACATCCCTGAACAAAAACATAAACTACATAATGAATACAAACAAATGTCCTCTCAAACCGAAAGCGCAAAAGAAACTCTTCCCTGAGGGGTGACAGCACAAGGCATTAATGCCCCGTACAAATTGCACGGCAGAGGAATGATAGTGTGCAAACACAAAACAAAAGACAAACAATTGGATTCTATGTTACGGTTGGTGACAGATGTGTTAACATGCTTTGTTGGGTTTCTAAAGGGATATCATTTTTTTTTCTTTTTTCTATTTTTTTTCCTTTTTTTGCTCTATTAAAAGATACTTCTAGAAGCCGCTACTAAGATTGCTGGAATGTCTCAGGAATCCATTCTACATTATAGACGAGTAGACTGGAAAACGGAAGCAACGACTACTGTTTGGCACATCCAGGGTTTTTTCTACCACTTTACTACCACACTGACAAGAAAGACACACTCAACAAAACAGAAGCACGACAACAAAGCATTCTGAAAATAGCACTTGTCCTACCATTTTTATGTTTCTCCCCTAATCATACAAACAGCTGCTAGTCTAATTATTGCGGGAATATAGTTAAGTGCTACCTGACATCTTTTTCTCTCCCTCTTTCTCTTTCATGAGTTTATTAACCAAAACATGTTACAAAAATAGAAGCTTTACTACCAGACAAGGCTTTGAATATTCACTTTCCCTTCACTGTTTCTTCTGTGTCCTGTTGTGGCATTGCTGGCTGAGGCAGTGCTGAGAAGGCAGATAAAGTCACTCAAAAACAATAATTAAAAAAAAAAGAGTCTAAACCTTTTGCGAGAGGTGCATTTATGTGCTTATTTGTTAGACCTTGTATCTTTGTCATAAGTTTGCATGCTTGCTGTATCTTTAACTTCCACTAGATGGAACAATTGGATTGTAGTCGGTGCCTGTTCTTTCCAGTCCAACCACAAAGTCATTTAATACTGATAAAAACCTGGCTGGAATAATATTTATTAAACTATATGTTATGTTGAATCCTTCTTTTCTATTTCTACTAAAACGAAAGCAAAGAAAGTGCTCGTGTATTACAAGCCTCGCAGCTTACCTAAGATACAACCTGTGATACTGTTAAAAAATTGAAATAAATGTTACTATACTTGTGCATACTAAATGTGCTATCAGAGCTACATTTTAACAGGTATTAAACTCATTTTTTTTTTTGCTGGTACACATGATGAAGTGTCTCTAAAATGCCTTCTCATCCACATCTCTTTGTTCACCAGAAACAGCAATGCCAGCCATCCTAACAGACAGCCCTTACACTTCCAGACCAGTATCATCCGCAGCTCCCAGGACTAGCCTCTGTGACCATGGTTCAACTTGTATTTCTTGTGCACATGCAACACATCACTAGGTAAATATACAAGTCTTAAATTAAAGAAAGGTGTAAATAAAAGTGCCTTATCAATTCAACAATTAAGAATGGTCTAACTACTAATATCATACATGTTATTTAAAATAGATTCTATAAACATTACTTTTTTCTGTATAGTAAGTACTTACGACCATATACCCTGTAGTACATTATAAAACAGGTGGAATGGACCCTTTTCATTGTGTTGATGCCCTGTGCTTCTCCAGGGCACCTGTCCAGAGAAGGATTAATAGCAGATGGCCTTACATGATTTCACTATGCAACAATGGTGGATGGAGTCTTTGACAGCTAAAATCATTGCGTTTTCATTAGAATTACCAGAATTCTATGTTTCTTTTTTTTTTTTTTTTTAAACGATTGTCCATAGAGAGGTGCCGTTTGCATCACCATGCCGACAGACCCTCCCTCCAAGTTGCTGTGAGTTTTCACTCCAAGCACTGCATCAAAAAGTTACGACTGAACACAAGAGAAAACTGGCTGAACTTGACCGAAATGTGTGCATTTATACGCTATTTCTCAAAGAGTGGCTGCGACTGTCAAAATGAATTGCTCAAACCAGAAAAAATGACCAAAATGTACTTGGGATATTAAAAATAATACTGATGTGGATTAAAGTTAGAATTGAAGTGGTCTTCAGGTGTTCTAACTGAGAAGGTTTGGCTCACTAATTGCTTATTTTATCATGTCAGTTATTATTGTGACGAGACAAATATTGTTAACGCTGAGTGAATGAATGAAAGAAATGCTGGAAATGCACAAAAGAAGGTCAAGCTCAACCACATGGAAATTATTTGTCCCTATCTCCTCTTCATGTCCCATGGGGCATCAGGTCCCATAAGTCTTCCAAAGAGAACTAAATTCAGTAAAGTAAACCTTGAGAATCAACTCCCTACACCCGCCCCTCCAATGCAAAAGAAGAAGTTGAACAGCGTGCCATCTGTCCGCTCTGGTTTGTGCAGGGCACCAATAAAGTGTCTCAGATTCCTCCTCCACATTCCCCCTACGGTGGGCACACTGGCACCTGGCAGGGCTGCTACCCGTCAACGGGCATGGACTGCTCAAAGTCTGATCCGAACAGCTCCTTGTATAAGGGGGGGAAGTGGGCACGCACAATGTCTGGGTATATTGCTTTGAAAGCTGTAAGCTTCTCTGTATGCCTACTGCACAGCGCTCGCAGTGTCGACACTTTGCATATCAACTGTGGAGAGAGAGGAGACAGGCTGTTTAGATTCACAGGGAGGCAAGGACATGGAGCAATGGTAGTGAAAAACATTCCTCCCTACAGCGTATTCCCGCTCACACAGGGGCAAACAGACTTGTAAATATTGAGACAAGCACTCAGGCACAAGGAAAACTTGTCACTTTATCTTATAGAGCCGGTACAATTGATGAATTACCACTTCTCTGCTAATAAAAAGGCATTTCATGTAACATTATGGAAGCTTCCCCCAAAATCTGTGTTAGTTTAATCTAATGCACTGAAAATGGTTGATGGCCTGTGGATAAAGATCCTAAACAGTGGGAGATTACACTGCTACAAGGGTAGAGCATGCTGAGCAGACAGCTACTTTCAGGGATAATGGATGGAGCGTGTACTCTATCGCACTGTACCTTTGTAAGTATACCATCCTCTCTGTGGTTCTTTTGCAGGACGTGCTGAAGAGCCAGCTGGATCTTTTGCTGGAGTTTCTCCACCTTCACTTTCTCCTGGAGCCAGGATCGGTCTGTGAGGTAAATCGTCACATTGTTATTTCAACGTACAAACGCTACTAGTCAGAACCAGTGTCACTCAAGTGAAAACGCCTAATGACAAAGTGTCTCTATTATTAGACCAAGTATTAATTGATTTGGGAAAACAGGAGGGCAAAATGCATGAAGAATGCGTGCGCGTGTGCTTTCTTTTCCCTTTGCTCTGAGTGACACCTACCAGCAGACATCAACACAAAGGCGGAGAACAGGGCGATCTCATCCTCAGACAGGTGCATAGAACACAAGTTTTTCCCAAACTCGAAGACGGAGCTGATCAAGTCGTCACAGCCTGCCACAGCAAAGGACACAGAGAGAGGGCTTAGGATGAGGAAGACCAAAGAACAACATTCACTCTTGATCTTTATTGGGAGAGAGGCACACAGGGAGGGGAGAGGAAGGGGAAGGAATGAAAAAGAGTGGCATGCTGACAGCACATGGGAGCGTCTTAAGCAGAACAGGCAATGCTTTTACTGAGTTTTGCCTCCCAGACGAGTCACTTTTGGCAGTTGGGTGGTGTTATGCAAGCCAAAATGAGGTCACTATTGAGGCTTTTAGTTAAATCAATTATTGGGGATAGAAAGAGGGAGAGGGAGAGAGCGAGAGAGAGCGAGAGAGAGAGAGACGGATGCCACCGCAACTCGGGAAGCCCATCACTCTGCCTCCCCCGCTGTGGCCTCCTCTGTACAGAATAATACAGGACATCAGGACAGATATACATGCTTACTCATATATAAACACAAAGAGATGCAGGGGATGGTAAAGTTACACTAACTTACCACAGAATTCAGCATTTTTACAGCCACTTTGGGACACATTTCCATTTTTGCTCACCTCACAATACTTGAAAATAACCAAAAGTCTATGAAGGAAAGTCTTAGTAATGTCACGAATATGGATGCTATTTGGTTTTGCATAAGATGTTTTATGTCAGACTATCAGTGATAGTGTTGATACCGCTCTCCCAAAAGACACACCGTCTGGTTTTATTTATTCTACAGTTACAGGAACCATGTGCATGAGAGCCTCACTAACATCTCTTTTCTACCATAAATAACCATTGCAGAGATGGCAATGCCAGGTGAGGCAGGGATGAGTGCTCAGTGTGTGTTCTCAGGCCTTCAGCATTGTGTAGAACAGAACAGCAGACTCTAATTTTGGCTATTACACCAAGGAAGCAGTAAAACATTGCAGGAAGCACAAAAAAGCACACAGACAGACTCTCAAACAAACATACACAAACACACACCTGCACACACATACACCCACTTCACTTACCTAATGACTTGAACACATCAGGTCCGGCGTACTTTCCATCAAAATAGACTGTGTTGTTTTGTGAGTCAAAGGCACGGCACATTCTGACAAACACAACTTCCAAAGAGCCTGTGGAGACAGACAGGAACAAGATGCTGAATCTGAGCTGTGTTTCTTTTTTCCCTAACAGTTACACATCAGTCAGGGATGCAAAACACATGATTGTGCTTTGTGCTCCTCTTCTGCAATATGAGTAACACAACCACTTTGAAATAAAGAAGCCTGCTGTCAGTAGGAAAAAAAAATCACCTCTGCAGATGATAATATCATAGACAGAAGGCTATTCTTCCATAATGACATGCCAGATAAAAAAGTGTGCTTCATTCAGTAGTGACAGTGCTTATTCATTCAACCTTTATTTAGCAAGATAGGTAGGGAATTTATTCTATCCTGCAATTTGTACCACTCTGTGGGAGTGGATAAGAGGATCAAGAAAATGCTACAAAGCCATTACTGCCTTTAAGGGAGATGCTACTGTTTTAAAATGTCATGTCTGACGAAGGATCTTAGTTTTTATTTCATTATTCATATTGGCTGTGTTAATGTAAATAATGCTTAAAGAAAGACCCAAGAGAGTCATTTTTTTCCTGCATATAAGGTATGTGAATATATATTTGAACATGTATATCAAGCACAAACATAGGTAGTTGTGTGTGTACAGAGGCGAGGTTAATATTAAGTATGTGTATATAGGAGCAGACTGAATAAGCAAGCATCAGTGACTGGAAAAAGAGGGGGAAATGGCAGCCGTCATGTTAGGTATTATCTGAGCTCAGGAACACATTTCTTATCTAATGCTGTGTCCATCCCTACTATGTATGTAATGTACGCAGGGAAAATAGACAGCGACAGATAGCGAGGAAACAGGCAGGGTGGGGTCTCCTCTCTGTGACACTGTCTGTGCGTGTGAAGAAGAGGGCTTTGTGCAGTCAGGTCAGCTACGCCCTTGTGACAATGCCAGAGGAGGAGGAGGAGGGTGGTGGTGGTGGTGGGTGAGTTTGACGGCAGCAGGCCATGTTGACAGGCTGTCATACCTGCTTTCAGCAGCACTATCTGATCATTCTGACACAGCTCCATGAAGCCGTCGATGCGCTTGGCGAATTCCACCACATACTGAATGGCCTCTGTTATTTTGATAGCACACAGCTGCCACATGACTTCCCGAGGCTAAAAACAGATAGGACAGAGAATGGGTTATCTGCTTTAAAACAATGGATTTGATTACTGCTGTGGAGGCCAATGCCAGGCTGGCTGGGATCAAACACTGTACCTTGTTCTGGTAGCTCTCCACCTCCTCCTGCAGGAAGGCCTGCCAGGTCATCTGCTGCAGCTCCTCCCTCAGATATTGACATGTTTCCATGTGTGACTTAGAGATGTTTTGGGCCAGGTGCTCTGGAATACAAGCATCATCACAAACCCAGAAGATCACAGTCAGGATCTCAAAGATACTCACAAGACTGTGTTAAAGTGAAGACCCCACTGATGAAATGTGCCACAGGAAAAGAAGATTTATTTACTGAGCTTTCAAGAAGGAGGAGAGGCGGATACGCGTGGGCTTTTTTGACTGGGAAAAGGCTTGTTGACATTTCCTTTTACTGCCTCTGGGAAGCTCATAGCTTAAGGTTGAGGCAAAGCCAATCTAGTTATGACACAAATGCATGGAGAGGAGGAGGGGCGCCACGTTACTCACTGAAACAAAGGTCACATTTTCTCGGAGAGAAATATTGAGTATAAGAATTTAAATGGTTTTGAAAACACATCTGTTAAAAGGAGTTCCTAGGCACAGGGGAGCCTAAAAAAATGATTTCCCTAGACGCCTGCCCTGCTGGATCCTGATTGGCCCTAATTAATGGAAACTAATTACAAAAAAGAGGCTCTTTTAATGAGTGTTGGAGATGAGTCTCCAACCTCCTGCTATTTTAAGCAACCTTTGTGTCGTTTGCCCCACGGTTGAGTTGTCCCCCCTCCTTCCTTTTGCTGTCTCTCTTCTTGTCTCCCCATGTCTCTCCCTTGCTCCTTACCTAGTTCAGCCATGGACACGGTGGGAGAGGTTTCTCCGTTGGTGAAGGAGCAATAAGGGAAGAAGCCAGAGCCAGGGGCAAAGTCGCAGATGGGCTCTGGCTTGATACCGTTGATGTCCAGGCCTGACTGGTCAGGAGATGGCTGGATGTCCAGGTAGAAGCTGCTGACTGCTGAGTCTGGTTTGCTGCCATCGGGGGTGTGGCCATCCATGTAACCGCTGAGGTCATCATGGAGCTCTGTGAGGCCATTGGCTGAGAGGCCATAGTTAGGTGTTAGTGGCTCCGCCTCCCCGGGCTGTTGTTGGTGGTCACGCTGCTGTTGCTGCAGTCGGTGCTTCTGAACCTCTGCATACAGGCTGTCTCGCTGCTTCTTCGACATACGGCCAAACTTCACCGCTGTGATAAACAAGACAAACACACATGAAACTCAAGAGAAACTGTAAAACATCAATATCACAAAATTTTCTGTATGTTGTCTTTCATATATGATATCTTAAGGTCCGTATAAAGACGTTTAATTTAGCTGATGCGTAGAAATTTAAATGCACACAGATTATAATTACGCAAGAGAGGGATGGAAAAAACAAAAAACACATTAGTCAATTAAATGAGCAAAATACTGGTGTTAGACACATCAGACACAATTAGGAAAAACATGGTTTTACTTATTGCTCTACCCCCAGTGGTCAAATGACACATTTATCTGGCTGAGATATGACTTCACTTTGTGTTTGCTGGCTGACTGAAACTGGCTGTAACAGACATGGACCATCTATGAGGAAACTCGGTCTGAAAATAATTGAACCAAACAAAATCTGGTGAAAAGTGGACATATTTATGGTCTATCTAAAAAACAAAAACAAAAAACAAAAACAAAAAACCCAGAAATTTAAAAAAATCCAAAGACAGTTCAGTCCAACTGACATAGAGAGCTGATCTCTCAGCCTTATCGCTATAGTATTTCTAAATAACAGAATTATTTTAAAGAAAAGATTATTAACAGCTATTTACCAAAATGCATTTTTGTTTATTGCGATCACATACCTCAAATTAAAGCATTGGCAAAATATAACCTCAAATTATTAAAGAAAAGAAGAAAGAAGAAAAAATATGGTGGAAAAAGTGGTGATAAGATCCGAGTAAATCTGCTGTTGTAGTATTTGGCATTGCTATTGTTTTCTAATGTGGCTGTAAAACACTTTTGGATCTATAAGGTGTGTATGTTATGATCAGTTTTGTGCCCTCTGATGACACAGAAACATACCACTGAACTATGCACTAGTCAAATATCACAAAACAAGCTTTGAAAATATAAATGTAAGAAACAAAAAAACAGACAAAAAATTACAAGAGGGAATAGTTTCAAACAGAGACAAAGGTGGGAGGGGCTTACAGCTTATCAGCCAGTCAGACATGAGACGGGCTAAGTTGTTACCTCCTGTTTCAGGCTTTCTAGACTAAACAGTGGTGCTGAGAATGAGACTCCTTGGCCAGAGTTCTGGGGGACTGGCAGGATGTCAGCCGGTGGCAGTGTGTGTCTGTGTGTGTGTACGTGCTTGCCTATACACAGTGGAAAGTGTGTGGTGAAACACAGAGGAGAGTGCGGGCAGATGGGCTCTAGTGTGTAGAGTGAAGGCAAGAGTCACCTTCGTCTGTCCTGAGTGTGTGTACATGTGTGTGAGACGTGCATGTGAGAATTGTATGGCTACACAAAGGAAATCGTAAGTGCTAATGTGTTCATTCGCGTTCATGAATATGTATGCGCGAGTGTGGCTGCATTTAAGCAAAGCCATGTGCATAAAGATGTGCCAGCGTCTAAGCCTGTAAGTTCAGGTTTTCACTTGCCTGTGTGCATTCCTGAGTGTTTCACCAAAAAAAAAAAAAAAAAAAAAAAAGCGCCTGATTATAAGTTCCATCATAGCTGCACTGTGTTCTGATAGAATCTCCTCAGCCCCTACCCGGTCTGGACCAGCCTGGCACAGCAGGAGTCCTCCAGCACACATCCCCACCTGTGTGTGCCCATTACCGAATCTCAGCTGCAGCAGGACTAATGACAACCTCCAACAACCTCCTATTTCATCAAACCTAGTTTCTATTAGTTTCTATCACTGCAACAAATTAGGGCCACAGACAAAGCACTCACCTGCTACTAGTGCACCCCGAACACAGTGTGATGTATTATCAAGTCCTATCATGCCTTATCGTATCAGGTTTCTGAGTAAGTGTCTGTTGTGTCCTGTTTATTGTTTGGCTGTTTTTTCAAGTAAGTATGTTGTCCCCCAAACAACATGTGACGAAAAACAAAACAAACAAACAAAAAAACACATGTCTAAGATTTACAAAATAGCTGTTATCTGTTAAGCTTTTGTAGGGAATATAGTGCATTGTTTTATGACTCCTTTATGAAATAAGCCTCAGGCTCAGCATTTATTTCTGATTTAATACCCATTTTGTACCCATATTTGCCTGTTAATACTCAAAAAAGGAGGAAAACACGTAGAAAACACAGATTAGCTGCTGATCAGAAGCAACAGCTGTTTAAATAAAGTACTTTATGTTGTGAAATCTAATGTGAATTTAGTTTTCAGTGTAATCAACTTTTTATTCACCTTGAGCAAAACAAACAGAAAAATCTGTGATGTTTGAAAGTAAGAAAATATAAATCCTGAATGTACACCATCAATAACAATTAGAATATTTGAAAGTTTGTGAGAACTGTTTTTGGCCGCCTTGAAACACCTTCAAAAGAAAGGTTCTCCAAAGCCTCCCTAAAGCTCTTCCCCCAAAGGCACCGAGCAGAGCAGATTCTTGCCCACACACTGGGCTTGAACTTGGGCTCTTCACCTCTCCATACTCACTGAGCCACCACTATGCATCCGCCCACCGATATCTCTTTTCCATCAAGCGCTTACCATCTCGTGACATGCCCACTGCCAGGCACTTCTGCAGCCGGCAGTGCTGGCAGCGGTTGCGGCTGGTACGGTCGATCAGGCAGTTCTTCTGACGGGGGCAGGAGTAGGCCGCATTGCTCTGCTGACTCCTCCTGAAGAAGCCCTGAGCAGGAAAGGGGCATGAAAACACCTCAGGTTACCGCATGAACCACCGTGGGTGTAAAAATGTTCTGCCAGTGAAGGATCAATTCATACAGTATCTTCATAGTGTTTCAGTACTGACATTTATTACTGACTGACAGATATTTACCCTATTCTTCTTGACAAATTTTCATTTTTATGTTGCCAGACAAATTAGATAGTAACACTGTTATGATGGTATTTTCCTGGCTGATAGTATTTGGCATTCAAAGGGTTCTACATTTCACCAGAGTGTTTTTGCACAAGGGTGGTGTGTTTGGGTAGGAATGATAACAGTGGATGGTATTTTTCTTTAGTGGGTTGTTAGTGTTGATTAACATAGCACTGGCATGTGCAGTGCAAAAAGATTGTGAATGCACACCGACTGGATTCCTCATCCTTTGACTTAATGAATTGATTCCAGCACATCATTAACATGCCCCACTCTACTGCTCCATACACATATGTCTTAATTAGCTGCTCATTGGCTGTTTAATTACAAGAAAACAGCTGACAGCTGCCAAGTTGCTTTATAATGGAAGCCATTATGGAAACAGGCTATAACTGCCAGTGACAAGCAGCACTCTTTAATAATGCTATGATTTATGGTCCAAACTTTTGTACTCGCACATATCATTAAAGGCCTCTCTGCCTGGACTAATTAGCAATCATTAAAGATAGATTTCAGCAGTTTATTCTTTAGTGTTTTGTTCCTTCCAGCTCCTGCGTGAGGGAGACGAGCGCTGGAAAGAACAGCTGAAAGGAACCTCTCTCTCCCTCTCTCTCTCTCACTGACACACACACACACACACACACACACACACACACACACACACACACACACACACACACACACATACAGGAGCAAACAGCAAAGGTGCAGGCTGGCTGAGGAATGCTAATGATGTGCCTGGTGACAAGCACGGGGACAAGAATACACTCTAAGCACAAAATTCCCCTCACTCTGAATGGCTGGTGCATTTGAAACAGTACAAAAGGCAGCTTCAATGGAAGCAACACACTGTAGCAAACAGCCAACAATCTGCTATAATTCAAAGCACTCTCCTTTTGATCATTTTATTTCAAGAAGAGCAGGCTGCAGCAAAAGCAGAAAACAGTGAAAAGACATGTCCCTGGGAGGGAAAGGCAGAGCAAGGCATAGGAATGACTTTGTCCTACTAATTGTGGTTTTCTATGATGTCCTCTGTGGTGCTTGACCACTTTAACGATCATGTTCTGTGTGTTTACACTTTACAGTTCCTTTGGAGATCTTCATAAAACTTCAGCAACATTTTCAAATGTTTTTTCTTAGCAAGCAACTTTCTTTACTTCCTCAATTTTCCATGTTTTCCCCCTCTTGGCTCTCCTGGCTCCGTACACACTTGCTCGCTCTCTCTCTCTCTCACACACACACACACACACACACACACACACACACACACACACACACACACACACACACACACACTACTCCGTATAATATATACAAATTCAGTCTCTTGATACTTACCTTACAGCCTTCACATGTTATCACACCGTAATGGATGCCTGATGATTTGTCTCCACAGATCTTGCAGGGAATTATTTCGATTTGAGCTGGAGAGAAGAAAAGGGAATGAGAGAAATAAAAAAAAAATCAACATTTTGCTGTCACAAGTCACTGTACAACACCCTCACCGTGGATCCACATTGGTACATGAAAGAATCCTGTGCTTCTAAAAACATCTCAACCGGTGGCTTTTGAATTCTTACTTTCACACAGCATTAACTGAATATATACAGAGTTATATGTGTGTGTGTGTGTGAGAGACTGTGTGCGTTGCTATGTATTTCTTATTTTATAGACACGTAAATCGATTTACACAATTGTTTTCTCATCTCCCATATAGCGACAACTTGCAGGTCCTCCAAATGTACATGATTACATTTGAGAGTTAAGTCTTATGTTAGGATAAGATTAAGTTTAGGGCAAATTTGTAAGAAATGAATTGAAGTCAATGTAAAATCCCTTAAATGCATGGCTGTGTACGTGTGTCAGTGGGTGCAGATAGATTACTTGTGTTACAGGAATATAAATCTGTACATTTACATAAGGATAAGCTCCGTTCCACAAAACTCCCATAGGTTACACTATTGCTAATGTAACAAAAAGCTTTGACAAGGGCTCATTTAGTTCCATATATCCAGCTGGAAAGCTTGACCTCATGAAGGCTCTTTGACTTTAAAACCACAAAACCTCAGGAGTAAATCCACTGTACTCACAAAGACTGCAACATCATCTCTGTGTTAGATCGAGCACTGGCGCTAACTTTGTGTCTGTTCTGTATGGAGTGAATGTTCAGTAGGGGATCTGCTGTGGTGTTTTGTTGTTGACAGGCCTGCAATTCACCCGCCATAAAGGACAAAAGCACAGAGAGGACAGGCCTCATCCATCGTTGGCCTTCTCTTCAGGAGGAGACCACAGGGCAACAACAGAACAGACAGAACACACAAGACATCAGAGACACAGAACTCCCAGCTCGTCCCACTGCTCTCTGCTTTATCACTGCAACCAGTGATGCTACATCCCTCTCCACCTCCACCTCCCCCTCTGTCTTCCCCTCTCTCTCCCTCTCTTTCTCTCCCTCCAGAGATCTGTATCTCACAGCCCTCCTCCACATCTCCACCATCTCTGTCCCGCCATCCCAACAGTGCACTGCAGCGCCAGACAAACTCTGATATCTGATCTAAATCGAGGAAAGATCACCGCGGGATATTTTCTCACGATGTAATGGTTTTCTCCAACAAGCCATGTAGCCAACCAATGACAGAACAAGGAGTTATTGCAACAGAAGCCTACTGTATATCAATTACTGATGGAATATTAAAATTTTGCCTAATAAGATGCAGTAAAAATTATAATAATTAAAAAAGTGGTAGCACATTTACTATGTCAAAGTGTTTCATCACCCTCTTCCCTCTAACCAGGACTAACAGTCTACTATTAAGCCCCATGTCGCTTCCAAAGTCTAGAAGCTTCATATATCCTTTGTACACCTTAACATCCAACCTCTTTAAACTAGTTTGATCACATCAAAAGTGCTTTTGCTGGGTTCAATCCAGAGATCTCTGCCTGTTCTAATCAGCAGCCTTGGAGCCTGTAATGTGTCATGTGGATAATGTCCTTGTCCCTGAGGCATGCCCTGGAGAGGCCCTTAACACAGAGCCTCTAATCCACTAACCCGGAGCCACACTCTATTCATTCAGGAATCTGTGTCTGCTCTCCTCACACTGCTGGAGTCAACAAGACCGGCCATGTTTACATGGAATTAGCCTACATTTTAGTAAAATGAACAAAAGGGAGTGGTGGAACATGCACAATTAATTCTCCTCCAGACAACACCTCCTGCGATTTGTGATTCTCACACACAATAGAGGGCACTGCACCTCGTCGGCCCGGATTAGAGTGAAATCCAGGCAGGAGGCGGGCTTTGACAACCTAACTGAGAGGGTTAATTTATAATTAATCTTTTCCTTACAGTGCACAGTTGCTTGTTATTTCAGTTAGGTCTATCTCTGTATGAGTGCACTCTATTGTTTGTTTTTGTGTTCTCTCTGCATGAGCATTAGCAGTGCAGTGTGTTTCGACTCCTTTAGCATTTTCAGCCTCATTACTTACATAATTTGTTCTGACATGCACTCACAACAACTGAAGCGTGCTGTAATTATGACTAGCTGTGGTTATAGTGAACTAAGGAGCGTAGTAACAAGTCCCAGCCATTAGGTGGCAGTGCAGGGCTATGGCTATGGTTGTCTTGCCAAGTTAAGCCAAGCTTCCACCCACCCTATTCAGCCCACAGGCTTTTGGCTCTGAGCTCCAGCCTCTGATAGCTCCAGGCTTAGGCTGCTGCTAGCTTCCCCCACCCCCACAGCATAGCTGTGAGATGCCTTCATCTTTCCTGAAGAAGCAGAGCTGGCTGGGCGCTCGCTCAGGCCTGACAGAGGCTGTGCCACATCAGGTGAAAGCAGTGGGAGTAGAGACGCGGGGGTGCCAGGCCGGGCAGGGCATACACACACAGGCTTGCCTCACAAAGCCCTATCTGCGGCAGGAAGGTCCTGAGTGCACACAGCCTCACCAGCAAACACCCTCTCACTCCATCGCTGCACAAGCCCCTGGATGCTCAGTGCAGTCAACAGTAAAAAGGGTTTGTCTCTGGACCGGCTGAGGCAGGCTCTGTAGATTCTTGTATGAGAAAAGACCTCAGTCTGAACATGTAGTTATTTCCACACTGTGATAATCTGCTTTAAAAAAGAACTGTTTAGAAGGGTCAAGGGGAATAAATGCCTTGCTATGACACAAAATCAAACACAACATGAAGTCACCTACACCACCAGACAAAGTCAATATTTGTATATCCGCTATGAGCATATAAGTTGTCCTCTTGAGTGACAGGCCACAGAGCCCCTAAGCGATATTTGTAACACTAAAGATGATTTAAACTGAATTTACACTAGGGAGTCAGTCAAACAAAAGGCCTACACTTATAAGCACTCCCAATCTGGCAGTCAATATCTATTGACATGAGCTGTGGTGTTAACTGCCTCTTGGTGTGAAACAGGCAGCTGCTGGCTCGCTTGAGCTTGACCAGCGCAGTGCCACTGATCCCATTCACCGCGCCTGCCTGCCTCCCTGCCTGCCCGCTTCCCTGCCAGCCAGCCCTGCCTGCTCTGTTTACGACATCAAAGCCAGGCACAGTTAGACGGGCAGCCATGCTAAAGCCCATCCCAGCAGCCTGCCGCTCCTCGCAGCACTGTGAGATGGCCTCTGCATGCAGGCCACTTCAAAGACACCTGCTGAGACGCCAAGATTATGTGTGAATCACACTGCTGCACAATCACACCGCGTGCATAACCATAAGGGCTGGACAGCGGCTCAGGACTGATTTCCTATGTGCAGCATTGCAGCCTGGCATGGGTGTCTTGGACAATGGGCATGGCAGAAAGAGGAGACAGTGAAGCAGAATGCTAAAGCTTGTTCTTTGTCTGTCTGTGGCTGAGCAGTTCAAGGACACTGATTCACCACACTAGCAGGCCCTTTGAGGGGATGACGTGTCACTCAGAGCACATGTACAATAGGGCAGCGAGGCCTCTGCATGTTCATCCAGTGCCCTTCACCGTCTTCACCACAGCCCCGAGATCAATCCATAGCCAAATGTGAACTCCGCAACAATTTGCCAAATGCACGCTAAGATCTTACAGGGCTTTATCACAGTTTATTTCATCATATGCATTACATGAACAGACATAATATCCTATATTCTCCTAATATAATGCAAATGTATTATTATTAAATGTGGCCAAAGATAAAGAAAAGCATCTGAGGATGAAAATACAAAAGATAACATATATTGAAATTTTTTGACAAAACTGTTCAGATTTATAGCAAGCCATATTTCTGATAAAGAAAAACATTTTAATGTAGTTACATTCAATTAAAAAATATTTTTTCAAGAACTTTGTGTGTGTGTATGCTTTTTTTTTTTATATATTATGATATATTGCTGAAATAAAACTAAAAAATCCACAGGCAAGCATGGAAATGCACTAGTCAAAATCTCCTGGCTGCTCCCACTGAACCCTTGGACTACTGACATAACGTTGAAGGATTAACATTATCCCTTACATTACAGACCCATGCCCAGGCCACCGTCATAATGCGGAGAGCTTAACCCATTACGCGATTGAACCATTAAATCATTTTCTCATTGCCTGATGATTCATGATGGATGTGCACAATAAATGTGCTCTCAATATTTTTGTATGATTCTGTGCATGTAAAACCTTTGTTTTCAGTGTTCATTTACAATGTGCATCGTTTTGTGAGAAAGAGAGTGTGGCAGTCAGAAGAAAAACATTTGCTTCTCTGTGCACAGTAGTGGGGGTGTGTGAGTGTATATATAAGTGTGCGTCAGTGTTGTTGTGTTGACAGCTGTCAATGGCAGAGTGACGCAAGCCAGTGGGCTCATGTCAGAGATTATGTAAGGAACTGGACAGGGCACAGAATTATGAGCAGATTAACAATGTTTCTCCTGTCAGAAAAACTGTGTTAATACATTCTTCTTTAATAATATTTTGCAACAAAACAAAAGCTGATAAAGGATAATATGCTCAGGACTATTACACCAAAGCAGATTTTCTTAGAAACAGATCATTCACACGTGGTCGATACCAAAACACCAGGGACACTGCACTAACTAGCAAATGTGCAGCACCATCATCATTATGTGCAGCTATTTATTTTTACTACATGAACTTCCCATTTGGCAGTTGAGATCAGCTGTCGGTTGATAAACAGAGTTCTATCTAAACAGATACCCATGACAGTCAGATCTAGCTACTGAGACGACAGCCTAACAAGAGCTGGAATCAGAATTCTGCCTCTTTTCATCTGCCAGGGCTCTGCTGTCATGTGAAGTCATACAACACAATACTTTTTTATTCCCATTTATGCAGCAGAAGAAAGGTTATTTGAATGTCAGCGGCAAAGGACAGTCATGGCGCAGAACACAGGCTGAATAGTATAAATGTGTTATTTGTTTAGGGATCGGAGGCTGCTGGCATATTACCACAGAGCTGTTCTAATGGCATTTGCTGCTTCGTAGCATAAAAAAAGCACCCAGCTCCGAACATAAATTCACCTGCAGACCAAAACTCTATATCATCACTTTAAACAGGTACTATTCAACCTATAAACATGCTGAAGTCATCAAAAAATATTCTGACCAGAAGGATTAGAGCAAGGAAAGACATAATTGACACATTTTGATGTCTCTATGCTACGTCTTGCTAATTCCCCCCCAATCATTTAGCTGCCTAAGCTGTGATCCCCCTTCACTAGAGACCAGCTACATTTGAAGAGATATTTCAGTTTCAAAAGATGGGCTCTTTAAACCCTTCTCTATTATTCCTTCATAGCAGTACAGTGACTTTGCTAAAGCTCAGGTCTGGACCCTAGCCCTGGGCTGCTTTTTAGATGAACTCATGCGTACATCACCGTGTTTGTTTGTGTGTGAGGCCTATTAATATTTCAACACTGCCCAACTCCAGATGCCTGTACAACACAGCAGTGCTTCTCTCTTCATGTCTCTCCCTGTATTTACTTGACTGTTTTATTGAAGTGCATTCTGACACCCTCTATGAGGGGGAGCAGGAGAGGGGAAGATGTATTCCCAAACCGCAGCACAAGACATCTCTCTCCATGTCTCTTTCTCCACCAGCGTAACAGTAATTTGGGCACTAATTTATGTGTTGTTGTGGCAAAGATTGACGAGCTTCCTGACTGGGAGTCTGTGCGCTTGCACTCTAGGGGAAACAACAAAAGCCTGGGTTTACCAAGCAGACGAGCACCATGAAGGGTAGCATGTGTGCGGCGCTCCTCTCCCCTCCCTCGTCTGCCACACCTGAGCTCAAATCTCTCTCCCCATCACTCTATACCTCCCTCTATCCATCTTCCCCCACCTATACCCTTCTTGTCTGTGACTGCAGTGACAAGTGAAGTTGTGCCCGGGTGCTTGGGACCGGAGGGCACGCCCCTTCTGTCTATGTGAGCATGTGCATGTGGGCGTACATGTGTGCCAGGAGGGAGAAAGGCTCACGCTGTTTACTCTGATGGCAAAATGCAGTCTGCATACAGCACTCACTTATGCATTCTACAAGCCCTAGTTAGTCTAAGAGAGCCATGAGAGCTGAATAAAATATCTTTGTTGCAAAGATTTACATACTTTGTCTAACTATTTAGATCATTTGGTTTGGGCCCTTCATAAAAGTGCCTGTGATACGTTCATTTGACATGCATGTCAAAATGGAAATAAAAGTTGTCACTCTGAAAGTCTGAGTCAGAGTTGTTTATGCATTGTTTCATTTTCTCATACATTGTGCAGTAAGGCACTGGGATGCACCAAAACTCAAAATCACTGAGGCTGAAATCACACAGGACCTTCTGATTGACTGCTGCAGGAGCTGTACTTTGAATTCTAAGATTTATCTGTGGATCATGTGATGCTTCTGAACCTTTAGTCTGACCAGTTGAACTAAGCAGGCAGTGGTTAAAGCCTTGATTGCGGTACAGTGCCTTAGTTAAGCACCTCTCAGCCCTCATCTCCCTGCAGGGATGGCAGCCTAGTAGGCTCCTTTAGAAATACACAGGAATATATAAATAATGAATCTTTCAAAACACCCACTGCAATTACACGCAGAACCCTTTACATAACAACAAAGAGCCTTGTTCCATTGCACCAGGGAATTTGCTACTGCCACACTGTACAACTTCCTTCCTCCTATAATTGCTGTATTAGTATGCATTTCTGTAAGACAAGTACGGTTCTGCTGTGGGTTTTTGAATAGAATGTTTCTACTGTTTTACACCAAGAAATCAAAATTTACATCCATACAACTTCTTGTATGTTTTTTCCAGATAAGAATATTATGTTTGTGTGTGGGCACTTAAGATATTTGTGCTTAAAGTGCATGTTTGGATCTCGTAGTTATGGTGGATTTTGGGGAAGGGAGTGGGGGTGTGACGGGGAAAGGAGGAGGGAGCCTCGAGGTCCCGTCTCATGCTGCTGCTCAGGGTCAGTGGGTCAGAGGCATGCAGCCAGAAGACACATGGAGAGCAGGCTGAATAGTTCAGCTGACAGTAATTGTCCCTCTGTGGTCTCCTTAGGAAAACATGTTTCCAGACAACGCAGACTGGCTGCACGGGCCAGATAGTAATCACGATCTTGATTTGCTCCATCGAAGAGGGAAGCTCAGCATAAGCCTCCAGTTATGGCGCAAGTCAGTATTTCCACTGGAGCTGACATCAGCCAAATGCAGCTCTGCTGGAGGATGCTGCACATGTGTTAATGGATTAAGTGAGGATTTTTCAGTTCAGTTTTTTGGAAAAAAAAATCACCAGCAAACTAACAAAACAAAAAAAGCATTATGAAAAAAGAAAAGAAAATCATGTAGTATTGCCACCGCAAGGATCAAAACTAGATACGAAAAATGTTTGCTTTGTCCGAGTGTTTTGGAGCAAAATTCTCTGAATGAATTCTAACCTGTAGCTAATGTTTGTACTTTGTCCTGCATCAACCTACACAATGATGGTAACAGACATTTAGAATAGAAAATGAATAATAATAATCACATAATTAAAAATGACATTTTTGTTTCGATGCCTGGTGTCACCTATAAGTCTAATGGTATATCAACAAAATGCACAACAAAGTCTAAATGAAAGTTGCTTGATGACAAGAACAAAAGAATTACGAGTAGAATAAATAATATGACTTTACTCTGTCTACGCCAACTCTGGTAAGTTTTTGTCTCTGATTCAACAGTATATGCTCCATAGTTACTCAACAGTTTTTACACCACCTCTGCCAGTCTGCTTGAAGGTCTTGGGTTTTCATCAGCTGAAAACGAGCAGGCAAGGACAGGGAAGATGAATGACATCAATGGCCAGCCGATACTTCCAGGGACGTGTGATTGAGACAAATGAGCCTTGTTACATTAGCTGGGATACTGAATCCTGCTGCTCAAAGATCCAGAGCTTGATAGAGCTGAAACTAGAGGCACCCAACCTTTCCACAGATCACCAGTGTCATGGGGCCCCAGAAGAGGAGCGTTCTCAAGCCTGCTTCACTGGGCTCACTCTGTCTGTTTTTACTTCCACCACTTTTGTTTTCTTCTCATGTGAGCTGTATCTCATGTATATACACACACACACACACTGCGCTGCTGCTTGGCCTTCAAAGATTTTCTGGCCGTCTCTTCCAGGTACGGAGAGCAAATTAAAGTGAGACAGAGCCATTATCTAATCCATATACAGTGCCCTTGGCTATTAGTGTCTTAATAAGTGACTGTGAACACTTCCATCATGCATCATTTATCCTCAATGGAACCTAATGTGCAAAATGATTAAAATTAAATGTTATGATCGTGACCGTGTAAAATATTTACTTGTGATAAAATTTGCAAGGCATTTTAAAAATCAATCTGTTTTTCGTTTTGCTCCTGGCAATATCAAGGCCATGATTACTAGACTGAGGCAATGGATGTCAATGCCTTTGTGCACTGCTATGCCACTTTATTAGTAGGCATCTGAAGATAAATATAGATTCTGAAGTGCATATACTTAACCAAACTGAGATGCTGTATATCATGGCTGGGCAGTGTGATGACATATTTATATCATCTATTCCCGTTCTCCCCAGTGTCTTAAAAACCTTATATACCCCTGTCTTTTTCCTTGTATTATTAAAAATGCAATGTTAACATCACTTACACAACATGGGCACTTTTAAGTACATTTCAGATCTAATATTTCAACATGTTACGGGTAGAAAACCACAACAATGTACCAAAACGTCGACACAAAGCTCAAGCAGTGAAATGGAATATGTCCTTTCTTCCTCAGTTTTCCTAATGTGACTTGTTGAAATGTCTACTGTGGTACTTGACTTACAGATGACGTTTTGGTATAATTGGCTTCACTGAAAACACCAATAAGGACTACACATCCTGTCTACACCATGCAGAAATGCTGAGCAACTCCACTGTCGTCCTCCCTCTCCTCCAGTTGTAGCAGACCGTATGAAAGGCATTCCTAGACGACAGGAGTGCACGAGGAGTGTCTACTGCCACACAGAGTTCACAGACTGCTTACAGCGTGTGAGACACATTCCCCCTGCACTGCTGTTTTCATAGTCCTACAAACATTGGCCTGGTTTTGTTTAACATGGCAGGATTAAGCAGCCATGCGCAAAGCATGCTTCCCTCCTTTGCACGATTTGCTTACAGTGGAAGGCCCGAGCGATCACCGCTACCTTTTAGTGAACCAGCTTCCCTGACTAACGGTGAATGCGCCATGGTGCTCTAATCCCAGGCAAATAAACAAGTGCCAAGATTAATGATTGCATAAACACATCCTAAAAGCCCTGGAATAACAATCAGCTCTTCAGCTGTTCTGCTACCATGCAAAGGCTCTTGCAGTCAGCTGACAGCCACTATATCCCTTTTTCCCCTTCTGCTGCCCACAACACCCAAGAACTGTCTGTGCTTGCTTTGTTGCCTCATTAACAACAGGGAGCTGTCAATATTTTTCACATATAAGTGTGTATATGCAAATCCGCACAAGGAGAAAACGTGCAGCCTTTTTACTTTTCAGTTTCTTTTTTCTTCTTCTAACCTATGAACACTGTTTGGCCCATGTCTACACACCTGTCTGAGACCATAATGAAGACAGTCTGGTTGGAATAAAATTGAGATTTCAGTGCACTTCTGATTAGCCGGTCAACACCTTCAATATTATGAGTCCTAAAAAAAAAAGTTTTCGTTTTTAAAACGACAAGCAGACATCTAAGAGGACATTAAAAGTAGTTGTACAGCAATAAATCACAACCACAATGGACTAAACAAGGCCATTAAAATGACATTAGGAGCACGGACCATCCTCTCATCCCAGGTCTGCGACTACACGAAGAACCGCTTTGTGATGGGGGGGAAGTTGTGGCAACAGACGGATGGAGGGGGGGGGGGACAGAGAGAGGGAGAGCAGCATTGCAGTCCACTGGTCCAGGGCAGGGGAGCGTGGGACGTTCAGATGAAGTGGGAGGCCCCTCTCCAGGAGGTTGCTCCTCAGCATGAAGGCAGAGGCAGCACCCCGCCTAATGAGGGGTGAAGTGGAGCCCCCTGTGGGACCCCCTCAGGCACATTCATTAAGAGATGAAAAAGCATTTCCCGCAGCAGAGGAAGTGTCTGCCTTGGCTCGGACATGTTTAATTTGGGGCCATATGAAAACATAAGGCCACACTGGCCAGGTCTGCTGTTGTCAGTCGGGGGGATGAACAACACACAGGGCCAGTTAATCAGCTGATGCATCGTTTAATGTGTAGAACTGTGTGGAATTGAATTATGTGGACTCTTGAAATTAGTGCCACCTTTTAAGCTTACAACACTGAGATAAAGGTCAAGTGCTCTGATACTCTTCTAACTGTGAGTAAAAAGTCTGTTGTAGACAGGTTATTATAAAGAAAATTTGCAGTTTATTACAAGTTTCATTCCCTTCAATGCATTGCATTTTGTTGCATCTTTTCAGCTCCAGGCAAAAATAATAGATTCATTTAGCCAGTGGTGGTTTGTGGAAGGGAACCAAGGATTATGGTAATGTAGCACTGAACGCTGCAAGCAAAATACAGTAAAGGAGAAATTGCTGCAGTAAGACACACAGAAAGAATATCTGAGAGGTTAATTTATATGATTGCATACATGAATGCATCTCGAAAATCATATATCTCACAAGGTACATTGTTTGTTAAGACAATAGAAAAGACACTGCGCCTTTCCTTTCAGTGTATGAAGAAGGGCATTACAGCATATCAATCCATGATGATTTAAATACATGTCCGCTTATCACAGCCGCTTATCCTTGTTCCTGATGAATCCTCACATTTATTAAGGCTGTCTTCTTGCCTTGTTAGATATGTATAACCAATCTCCTGTAATTAGCAACTGCTAACCTTTGGGGTGCTAATCCCCCATGAATTGTGGATTTGTACATCAAAGCCCACACTCTCCCATATAGCTGGTGCTTGAAATTACACTCGATTTGAAACCTGCAATTATTTGTATAGCATGGATGCAAACAGTCTCCTCTTTTATGTCTCTAAAAATCCCGTGGGTTTGCAGTAAAGAATCCTTAATCCACTCCAGTGGAATCCAAATATAGAGTTAACACTAGCTCCCTAAAATTTAGATGCACAGCCAAGTGCCTGCCGTGCAGAGAAAGTAGAGAGAGAAATTCTCTTTTTCTTTCTCTTTCTGTTTTTGTATATATAAGATTAGATTCCTTTAGTGGCTTAGATGCATCGCATACGATGTAAGTGGGGTAGCCCAAGGGGATAACTCAAAGACGCTTAAATAATGGAGCATGGCTTTGCTTGTAGTTGTGATCATGCCCTTTCCACAAGCAATAATTAAAAGTTAATTAAATAATCAATGGTCTTTGTCCTTTTGTTTTATGTCCAGTGCTTTGTCAACAGGGTAAATAATTTGCTGTTTAGAGTCTGTTGCAAATCGTACTCTCACCCATTCAAGGCCAAGTAAATTCCATTGTGCAAGGAGGGAGAGATTATGGGGAGAGAAAAAAAAACAACGGAGATAGCTTCCCACACACACACGCACTCACGCACACACACACACGCACTCACACAAACTTGATGCTTTTGCAGGGAGGCTGCCTGAAGCATTTATTTTCTTTAATGAGAGACATGAGTCTCACATGTGTCAGTGATGCACAGCATGGGAACAATAGGGTGGGCTTTAATTCCATCAATCTACTGCATTTATCCTTGTATCACATCAATACCTGTCAGTTAAGCTGGATGAGATAAATCATGTCAAGTAGACTGAAGCAGGGCCACACTCTGCTCAGTAAATATGCAGACATAAAACTCATCTTAAAACTCGGGGGTGAATGCGGTTACATGCAGTCAGTGACAAATTTAGAGCATGGGTCTTAAGGAAATACAAGAGATTACCTTGTGAGACAACATGACACAAAGATCATCCTTCCTGCACTTACTCTAGTAAGTGATTAAGTAGCTATGAATTAACAATGATGTTGTTAGGTATTTAGAGGAAACGCTACACCTCGGCTGTCACCTAAGCCTCCCATGGAAATCTCTTTACTTACCTTACTGTAACAAGGATCCCACAGTTACACTTCTTACACCATGTTGAATGGGAATTGACACCCCACCTTCTGACACATGACATAAAACGCGTGCATAAGTGGGCAAGGTGCTATTGAATGACACGGAAAACTTGACTGTGCCAAGCACAATCCAGATTCATACACAAGCTTGTGTTATACTTCTGTTTTCGCATTCTTGAGCGTATTGTACAGCATGTGTGAAGCTTTTATGTGTAAGCAAAGGAATAACAGGCAACAGAATCTTCAAAAGTCCTTTCCACATATGTGCAATAACATCAGATTTACCGTCAGATAAAAAAGTAACATATAAAACACTTTGAGGATTGGCTTTGAGCGATTGCAATAACCCTGCAGGCGACCAAATTATGATTTATGTACTTTGGCTTGGGAGTGCAAGGGGCAGTAGTAATGTATATGTCTATGGTAGCTGGGCGTCTCACTGTTGCATTGCAGCGACTCAGAGAGAATACATTTGGTGTAAAATTGCTTCATCTGTTTACAATTCCATTTGGAGTTTATGAGAAAGACAGGCAAACACAGCCTGATATATTGCCCCTGTGTCACGGCATGGCAGGAGCATCCACACAAAGATTCATCTCTCACTTAGAAGCCAAATGATACGTCTAATTTGCTGCGAGCACAGTTATTTTTAACCTCTCCAGCTGTCAGATAATGGAGCTTGACTGTCAGCGCTTGTGTGTGTGAGTGTGTTAAAAGGTTGCAAACTCTTTTCAATTTACCATTCCCTTTGAGTGAATTACAAAATGCACATTCCCATTAGTTCACCTGATTGACATTGCTTTTTCTTTTATCAAAACCAAAGACGGGATTTAAAAGAAGCTGACTGAATTAAGACGGAAACTTCCAACGGCAATCTCACTTCTGTTTTCACATGCGTTGTCAATAATTATGATGCCTTGAAAACATCTCACAAGGGAGTGAAGGTTGTTTTTGTGGTTATTAATTGGACAATGTGATGTTTTTTATGACTTTCCTAAATGATCCTTTTGTGCTGTGTGCTACAGTACCATCGTGCACAAAGCTGTTACACTGCCTACCCTTTACAATTGTTCGTACATTATTCAAACCCCATTTAGGAAGGTGAGTCACTGGGTTAAAAAATACACAGTTTAATCTTGGCAGCTTTTATTTCATTTAGGTATTTCACTCTGAGAAGAGAAAAAAAACCCCTGTATTTTACAATGGCCCTTGTTGCCACTCAGAGGAGAATAGCAACATTGTTAAGCTAATGCAAATGGCCGGTTACATAAGGCCACTGGAAACTGTTCTTAATCAATAAGCTGGCAGTGGACCGCAAGCTTGAGTCAGTGATTTGGCTGATGTGTTTTAGATGAACGCTAATAGATTCTCCAGCCTCTCTTCATCAACCATACGTGTAAATCACAGTCCCTTTAATATTAAAGAAAATTAGACTTTTCTAACAAGCAGCTCTGCACTAACATGATAAGCAGGAAAACATTATATCCTTGCGGGTTGGAAAAAATGCAAAGAACGTAAAAAAGTAATGCATGTGGGCAGTGGGCTGAAGAAAAGGACTCAGGTCAAATACCTGAAATGTTTGTTTTTAACTCATAGGCAGGAGGAAAACTATTGTTTGTCCCACACAGCAATCTCATTTTTCTACTGTAAATAGCTCTCTAGTGAATGACTACATTTCCACTGTCCCAATAACCAGCTGACCTCTAATGTTTGCTAACTCCAGCTTAACTCTGCGTTATGTAAGCGAAGTGAGGAGGCATGCTGGGACTGAGCTCTGTTCACATCTTCCATCCTGCCTACCTTTGTGTAGTATTGTGCTCGGGAAAAAAAGAGCAAAGGTCGTTCTCAGTGGGCAAATGACTCTTCACGCTGACCAGGTCTGACTTCACCTTTAAGGTAACTGTAGATACAAAACATGCTGATGGCACAGCCCCAGCTGCCGTCATCCCTGTGCTTACATGACCAGACTGGAACACAAGTGAACTGTTATAGAATAGTTCCTGACCTCAGTGTTAAACTATAATCTGCCTTTAAATCTCCTTCTAAGGTGGCGTATCACCACTACAACTGCTACAGGAACATAAATAAAACCAGACAAACACAACAAATACAACAATTCTAAGTTTATTACACAAGACTCCACATAATGGCACAATGTCTGGGATGGAAATAGTACATACTGTAATACATTACTTGGTATTAAAATTTAATTTCTATTTACTGGACTCACATTAGAGACCTTTTGTCACACTGATGTTTTCAGGCAATTATGTGCTGTGCTTAGAAGACATCAGTAAGTCAAAGTGCTCCAAAAACATAAGGGGGATCATCTTTTGTTCCTTCAAAAGGAGGATGCATGCTTACCAAAACAGAATTTTTGCAAATGGGCTGATGCAGTACAATGCTGTTCTTGCTCAAAAACCTGCTGAAAAAGCCCTTATGTATTCTAACCATGCAAGTGCACACACTTCATACAGAAGCAAGTGAGCAGCCACTGCACTGTTAATGTGTCTCCATATTGGCAGTGTCTCCTTCCTCACTTCATAGGCAGCTAAGCCACATACGCAGGTGCCAACAGTGGCCCTCCTTAAGGGTTACATAAGTAGCAGCTAATGGTGCTGGGTCAGGAAATATGATCCACCACAACAACTTTCTACATGTTGCCCTGGCTCGGCAGGAAACATAACACTCCTTATAAATTGAAACAAACCACATACAGTCATGACTAGCAGGAAGAATGATTTCTCTCCCTGTGCTTTTTTGACAAACTAGATCCATTGCAATGCCCGTTCATTTGGCATGAACATCACCCGATACAAAAGAACACAGGGCTTGGGGAATTTTCTAGAAAACCCGTTGCAATTCTCCTCCATGCTAGTTAAATTACAGAAGAGGTCACAGCAGGGGACTTCGGAACATAGCTACCAATCAACTGCAGCAATTCTCCTGGTGTGTTTGTCAACATTGCTGCCTGGTGTAATTGGCATAATTGTCAGGTTAGAGCTCGGAACAAACTGGGCGTCCTCTTGGCGAGCATGGGCCGTGTCATTAAAGGGACATGTTTCTGGAGGCGCTCCCGGGGACACATAACACGCGAGCATGTTGGAGCGACAGCTCGCCTGATAAAATGGCTGCCTCTTATCTCTACTATGCATATGAAAGGCTTATGCCTTCTCCATGACAGATTCTACGCCTCATCACCATGGGATTTGCCCAGATACACCAGAACAGAAGCTTGGAGAAAAACAATGTATCACATGTATAGCCTCATCTTAACACTGTCAACTGATGTTTGTGTGTGTGTGCCTATATTTGTGTGCATTTACAGACTTATTTGGGCTCACTTAAGGAAACTACATAGTAAGCATTGACACACTAAAGCATTTCAGTGCTAGTTTGCTGGGGAAGTCAAAATGTGTGTGTTGCTCTCCTGTACCGCATTTAGTGGAACCACAGTGTACTTGGCAAGCTTCAATTATCTTGATAATCTGTAGTGAATACTTGATATAATAATGATATAGTATCTATAATTACCATGATGAGGTGGGGTAGAGTGTGCTGAAAAATAATCGTTTGTATCATCACCGCTGGGTAGCATCATTATTAATCTGACAGCACTCATAAAGCGCTTTGTTTGTTTTCTCTGATTGCTCTTTTACTACCAAAATAAACAACTTGGCTCCTTTGAGTTACAGCGGTGTAATTTGCTGGAACAGCAAAGGCATTTATCTATAAATTTATTTTCAATTTGAGGTAAGCTGCAGTCATGAAAGCTAAATCACTACCAGGGAGAAGATTATTCTAATTACTAACCAGCTGTCGCACATGCTGCATGAGCACAGGATGTGTCAGAGCACAGAGCAACTAGTAATCAGTTTCACAGAATCATTTGAGCACACATTTACATCTTGCACTAAATGTTAAACATGAAATTGTCTTCATTTGTATGGTAATAATGTAAAACTAAAAGAGGCATATGCTATAACATGGCATGACAGAATTTAGAAGCACAAATTTTATGGTCAATTTGTGATGCAATCTTGAAAGCGAGTGTTTATTTACAGCTGAAATAAGCCTGATGGTATTCCAATTTATCCTCTGAATGTTCTGCCGAATGTGTTGACCACCTGAAACTACAAGACTGTGACACATATACCTGAACAACTATGGGTAATGTGTGTGAAAAAAGGAACATGCGCGGATGCATGAGTCCAGAGGTATGCCGTGATTCTGAAACCTAGCAATAAAGAATAATTTTCTCATATGAAAATCCACAAGCTATATCTGAATTAAACCATAATGCTAGCATGGCTTGGTCCCTGGGGTTTTCTTTGCCATTTGCACTGCTAGCGCTGCAATCCCCCTGACAGGCCTGTTTATGACTGCTCTGCTATCAGAGGGCTGAGCAGAGCCAGGGACGAGCCTTCATTAGAGATTAAAGTGACCGTCACAAAGTCCAAAATCATCACTGCTTCCCACAGCAAGGCGAGGAGAGACATTGAATGAGCTTAAGCACATACATCAACAACAACTCCATATCAGACGGATCCTCTGCTTAAGGTCCTTTTAAATTTCAATATGCATTTGTGAATGACATCTTAAGACATTTTTTAAATTGGCTACAATCAATCTCTTCACTGAAAAAACAAAGCAAACAAACAAAAAATGCATGTCCAGGCTTCATTGCAGTAACACAAAGATGACTGTAAGAACATACTTTCTAAAAACAGAAATATTTGAAATTTGCATCAGGCCGCAGATGAAGGATGATGAAACGACGTGCGCTGCCTTATCAAGATCAGATGCATCTCTTTGCATAGCAGAGCTATCATACATGATCTTTACCCAGAGGTTAGGCTGACTGATGCTTCTTGATTTTAGTGGTAAAGCTCATCCATCTCCTCATCCGCAGCTGCTCATGTTAATACAATGAGAATAAATAACATGATAAAGAATACAACTGGATGTAATTCCTGGTCATCCTGTCATTAGGCAAGTTATAGTCATTCAAGAAACTTCCCCTTGCAGTCATTATACGTTTTGTGCTACTCTGTCACTCAAGAAAAATCCTACTAATTCACAGGGAATGACATGCTGCTCTGTTATAATGCTGATAGTTTTTTTTTCTGTGTGAGAAAATTCACTCACGAGTTTAAATTCAGAAAATCGGCAAGTTCTTGTTCTCCTGCACTGTAGGTAACAAAGAGCGATGTAACGCATCACAATACTGCCCAGAAATAATGGCAGATGGAGGTTAAACAAAGCAACAAAGCCTTTATACACATTATGCACTCATTTCTCTTTCCATCAAAATTCCTGCTGTAACTCCAGAACAAAGCAGCTATTCTCAGAGGAACATGAAAGACAGACACCTGTCAGTCACAGCTCCTGTGACTCCATATTTCTTGTGTCAGAGGCTGCAGGATGGAGAAATGTGCAATATTCTGATAATATTTCATGCAAACTAATGCAAGTCAGAACACTTCCCTGCTGGCCAGAAGGAGGGGAAATGAGAACAGGTAATTATCGGATTGCCTCAAGGCAAGAAATGATAGAGATTGCAGAGAACGGGGATATTTAGCCCTGCTAATGAAGGCCCATGTTTTGGGAGCACCAGGATGGGGGAGCAGAGGGAAGCTAGGCTGTGGCTCAGCAGGAGGTAGAGCCTGATAAGACCATCTTACATAATGGCCACATCCAGGCCTGGCTCGCTGTTTGGACTGAGGCTCCCTGTCCCTTACACACTCTCCCAACCACTCAGCATGGCTGACCAAGGGAGCATAATATTACCTCAGTATTTCATTTTCCTAAACATAACCATTTAATATGCTAATCCTCATCAAGTAGTACCATTTACAGTCTTGAGAACAGGGTTAGTCCTGTTTACAGATGCACAGATGTAACAGAATAATGGGTCCGGTGTAATTGACCGTGCACTGTGGTAAGTCAAATACAGATGCTTATGTTAAGTATATAGATATGGATTATATTCACTGAAGAAAAACAAAGGCCTGACTGATTTGAGTGAAAGATCACCTCCTACTTAGCCTGGTCCATTTAACCCTATTGAAGGGTTTATGTTTGCCTATTTCGACAGCCTTACTTAAAGTGCTGAAAAATAAAAAGAGATTGCTTATTTTGTATATGCAGCACTTCCCCCGGATGGATATGAAAGTTTAATCATGGCATTAGGATTCACAGGCATTCCCTTGCCAGACCTGCTTGCAGACATCAGAATTGCTAATTTGCTGGTTTGCCCAGGAAGGGCTGGTTGGTGGGTGAGGAGGGGATGAATGGAAACAGGAGTCTGATTTGTCCAGATAACCTTGAACCCTAACGCTCAGCTTCCTGTGAATGTAAGGAGCTCAATCAGTCCCTCTTTATCATGTTGATCTGAGCTGCTGTCCAGTGCAGCGGCCAGCACAGCGGCACACTCGCTTATACCTGACTACTTTGAGTGTGTCATCAGCTGAAATCATTTCCTGTTCTCTTTCCAGCCTGTTCTGACACAGCCAATTTACTTCCACTGAAATGTCACAAAGCTAATATGGCTTTCAAAGAAAATGTAGGCAGAATCAGATATCAACATTAAGCAAAACAAAGCCTTGCGATAAAAAATGAGTCTAATTGTGGCTCGGTTTCTAATCTGAATAATTAATTTCTATTGCCTGAGATGAGAGTCCACCGGAGGCACAGACATGATAAAGAAGAAAGGTCCTGACAGGGTTATGAGTCAGCAGAGATGTGAAATTCAAATTGGCCAGGCTAAGCAGTTTGGAGCTGATGGTGATTTGAGTAGACTCACTGGTCAGCCCAACAGTACTGTACAAGAGCCCACGGCTGAAAGATGGTGAAGTTACTCATGGGTCCAGGTGCTTTATCAGCAGACCGCATGTGGGATGTGAAGCAGTAATAATTGTAAGCTTCATGGAATGATATGCTAGACTCTATATTACAGTAAATTAGAAAAAACAAACAACATATGTTCATACACACTGACATTTATAGTCTCCCGGTTCAGACACATCTTCGTGATTTCTCTTTCCTGAACATTAAGAGGATGGAATGGCTTGAGACTTAGACTTGTGCTATTAACAAAATTAAATCTGAGCTCTATCATTGGCTAGAGAAGATGGAGCAGCAGGAGCAGAAGTCTCACTGTTTTCTGTCACAGACTCAGCTGTGTGCACACACTCTCCTTGCACACTGCCATCTTTCACTCAGCCAGGCACTTGCCTCCTCGCCCACTGCGCCCACTAGGCCCGCGAAGCACATGCCACTGCCAAACATCCATTTACTCTCCACAGGACTCCCACGTATCTGAAGTGGGCCTGTCATTGAGACCTGTTTAGATTTTGCTGCCTAGAATGCTGGATGCACAGGTGAATACTTTGCTATATGAGCAGCGACACATGCACAAACATGCAGAATGGATGTGAATAAGTGCTTCGTTAAAGTATGTTTTGATCATTTCTCCGGTAACACCTTGTCAAGTTGATTGGCTAGACTCTATTGAAAGTGGTAATTGCATCCCTGTAGAGAGGCTTGTGGCCCATGGGGGTATGTGGTAAATTACTGCACTGTACCACACATATGCCCTGGACTCACAGTATAAAAACTGGTAACACACATTCAGTACTCACAATAATATGCGTGCGTCTGCTGGTCTTTGTGTACCTATTTGCACAGAAGTTCAAGCTGTGGGAGCAAACTTACAAACATTAATTGGCTAATATATGAGCAGCATGACCTGATGACCAGAGATGTGTTCTCTCAACAAAGAATCCCACCTCCAACATCTTAGCCTGGAGGCAGGTTTAACGCTAACCTGCAGATGCTGCCTTTGTCTTTGAAGTGGAGCGATGGATGCAGCAGAACAGATGGAGATGTTGGATGCTTTCAGGAATTATTAATGGCACGCTATGATCCCAAATGACCTTCAGCAAATAGTCTCCCAGCACTGGAGTACACAGGCAGCCCTGCACATCCATATTGTATTTAGACAACACACCTGGGTCAATGGAGAAACTCAGAGCCATCATTACTGTACTTGGAGCTCTAATCCAGTTGGGAAGGTTTTCTTCCTTTACTCTCAAAGGGAGCGCACAGGCATCCAATCACATTAAACACGATCATATGTTTCAGGAATAGATCTGAGATTTATGCAGTGAGCACACTAATTCCGTAAAGCTCAATTTGTTTCTCTAACAATGAGAACCATACACTGGAATTAATCTGCAGAAAGCCTTTCCTGTATAGTTTTAAAAATAAACCCTTCATCATTGGCGGCTTTTGTGGTTGCTCAAGGGATATGCTATTGTGACATGAAATTTATCATACAAACATGCTTCAGTAATAGCCATAACATATCTGCTGCCGATGGATAACATTTAGTTCACAAAGCAAACTGTACAATCTTTGAATTTCTTCAAAAAGAAAATGAGCTGCTGACTGAAATACACCATTTTTTCTTCTTCCTCACTCATGAAATAGAGCCACAATGAAAAACTATTTTAGAAACTTGTTAATGTTCATGGATGTTTGTAAGACAAAAGTGGTGTACAATGCTGCACCTGCTATATTCATTACTGAATGGAGTATGTACAATATGCCATTTTTACATATAACCAGATGAATTTCAAAATAACTTTTGAAATACTAAAAAAATAAATGAATAAAAAAAATAGACTGTGATGGTAAAGTCTGTATTATAGTATCAATAACCAACAGTAAACAGTGGAAGAAATAAAGTGTTTCTTTGATATTTTCATTCTAAAAATGGTTCCAAATGTATATTTTTTTCTCAGAAATATGGAAAAGGATGGATTGGTCACTCCATCCATCTGCATGTACCTGTTGCGACTATGAGGCACATTTTTTTTCCACATCATAGGAATACTGGGGATGCACCAGCAAACAGCTGACCAGTCATGTGAGCTAAGTGTTTGCGAGGTCAGAACTTATTCGGAAAAAGGTCTTTCCATTTCCATTAAGTGCATCAACTCAAGGCAAAAACCTCCTCCAGCGAGTGTGAGGATTTTATAAAAATACATTTTTCATTTCCATCCTTTTTTTAATGCTAATAAAAATATGTGGATGGAAAAAAGACATTTAAAAGCATCTTAGTCTTCTACTTCTCCATAAGACAGCATACCAATTGGTCAAAAAAATCCATTATTTATAAGCATTTTAAAAACTTAGAATTAGTGGTTTATGACACACTACTATGTATTTGAGATTATTAGATGTTTTTAACTGTTAATAATTGTACAGCAGGCTGTTTATTGTTATTAGACCATTGGTGCTTGACAAGCTGCAGTATTATTCATTTAATAAACACAAATTACAGGCAACAAACACACTTTAGTGCTTAAATTGACTTTTTGCAGAATAAAATATTTACTAAATGTTCATAGACCTGTGTAAAAGCAAAACATTCTCAAATTCACAGAAATTAGCTTCCAACAACTATTAAATTTTATGATGTATAAATAATAACCAGAAATAACAAAATCCATAATTTACAGGGACTGTAGTCAAAAGCATAGCCTGCTGAACTGACCATTTGAGGACAATGTTTTATTTTCCATCTACAAATGCATGCAGATACCCTGTGATTTAGTCAGACAGATGCTAATTATTAAATCAGCAACAAAGGTCGACTTTGGGCCACATTTGTACAGAACAAAATTTATTTACAGCGTTTGCAATTGACCTCTTATACTGTTTGTAAAGAGAACACTGGCAATATGGTTATGCAATTGTTTACGGAAAGCAATATGTTAAAGCTCATGGCAGATCTGCACGGAGGGTGTTAATTTAATAAGTCCATCTGTCTACACAGGCTACATAGAGGTCTGCATTTTACACGAATTAAAAAGCATTTTTATGCTTTAAGTCTGTTTTCTTCTGTTCAGTATTCAAAACTGTTAAATTAACAGACTCTAAGTTTTATCTAAATGCAAAAGACACACACACAAGCAGAAGAAGTCTTTATATAATTAGCATTCTTTTACTGTTGAAATACTTAAAAATGCAAATGTTCACATCATAAGATCATATATTTACACGGAGCAAAATCAGAAATGGGTTCACCTGTGTAAGATAGAATAGAATAGTTTTCTTTCTAAAATAATCTTTTTTTAAGCCTACAGTACATTTTCTCTCCATTAGTTTCCAGCCCTTTGCACTTTTACTGTGTGTACTTGGGCAATTTTTCAGAGCATTCACAGCGTAATCACTACCTCACTCACACTGCAATGTTTTAACATTAGACAGCACAGTGAGGGTTTAACATCTACATGGGTTTAATTGGGGTTAGAGCTATAGGTATTTACAGGGAATTTCAGACAACAATGTCCTGCAGTGTTTGTGCAGGAAATGCAAGGTCTGCAGCCTTCAATTTAAGGAGAATAAATACCGTGGTGATGCTCTCATAAGACAGTGCATGTCTTCAAAGAGCTACATCTAAGGGAGGAATTGATCAGACACTTTTTCTCACACTCGGTAAGCGTAGAAAGGAATAAATTATTTGAGCGGTGTCTATCTCCTTATATTCATCGGCCTGTGATTAATTACCTTAGGGCCTGCTAATGAGAATGTGTAAATGAATACAATGTTAGTCTTCTATGTATATGATGTTTACTCAAGTTTACTGAGGCCGTAGAAGAAAAAAAAACCAAAATCCCTTATGTATAAATTATAATAATCCTACTTCAAGAGCAAAAAAAAAAAAAAAAAAAAAATCGTGAGATCAAAGCAGAAAGGCCCAATGTAATCATGTGTCAAAAGATCAAAAAACAACTTCCTTACCCACGCAAGTGGGCAAGGTGTGTCAAACATTCAGCGTTTTCGCACTGATCACTGTAAATTTAAGAAAAAATAAGCTCCACCTATTTTCCATCACGTCTTTACTTGTTTTCCCCTTACCTTTAGTTTATATACAGTGTGATCCATTATAATGAAGCTGATACATGATGGAAAAAATAAATATGATAAATTCAAGACAACAGAAAATTTAAATACAAACCACTCTTTAATTTTAAGTTTTATATAGTGACAATAAAATCAAACATACACGAAACATACAGATGAACTCACTAATATACATTAGTAAAGTGCATAGAAAATAATGGAATGCTGCACAAGTCATTATCGTACTGTATCTTATATAAATATTGGTGGGGTTGAACATATAAACACAGATCTTACACAGATTTTATCACAGTTGATGTGGTCATACTGTTTTGGTTTGTGTCCGTCACCACTCCAGGGTATATATAACCTTCATGTTGAGACAATAACAGTTCTTTATACGTGGACCTCCAGTAGCTTTACTACAGATCCAGATACTGTAATATAACATAATACATTACCCTTCAAAAAAATACACAACTCTTCTTTTCATCATCTTATTAAGAAGTAGTAATCTGTTTGTTTGGATGTGCATAAACAAATGAAAGTCCAAGTAATAATTTTGCTTTTAGTAGATGCCATACTATATTCTATTAATTGTATTTTCATTTGCCACAATAATGAAACACTGAAGACTTGAAGCCATAAGTAGTAAAACTGTGGGTGATGTGTATGACAGTCATTAGCAGAGGGCTGCACAGCTTTGATAGTAATTGAGAATGCTCTGTTTGGGCAGATCCCTCCTCTGTTGCCCCAAGTCACACATTAAAGACATTAAAACAGCCATCAGCACACTAGGAACAGGGCTGTCTTTCGTTCCCATCCAACTATTGACAAAACCAAAACTTAGAGATGACAGGCTCTGATTTGTAACTAAGCGACAGATCCCTGCAAGCAAATAAAGCAGCCGTGCCAGTCTTTTTGCTAGAAAACTCTATTTGTTTCCCTATGACAGAAATCCACTGAACAGCACATAAACCCTTAAAAGTTTACACGAGGATACATTTTTGAGTAAGTGAGGCGCTATTTCTTTCAATTTATCTGATGCCTTCGTCTCGTGTATTGGATTGTGGGAGCTCTGAAAATGAGCAAAGAGAGAGCTTTTTTACATCAGGGATGAAGATCCTTTGTTTTGCCCAAATTAGGCTCCTGTAAGACGATCATAAGCACATCCTGAGACTTTGAGCGAGGGTCTTTGCTGACGCTGCTGTTGTTGAGGCTGGACTAGGCTGAGCTGAGCAGCCAGGTTGACAAGGACCTGTGCTCAGCACTAGGAAAGCTCTCATCCAGAAACAAGAAGCCCAGGGGAACAAAGACAACAATATGCCAAAAAACCTACTTGAAAACAACAAAACAACCCAAAAAGCCTCCAAAAGAGTCAGTGGTGGGTGATTGCCAGCTGCACTCCAGATTACTAGGCTCTCAGAGTCTTTCAGCAATCGTTAAGAGCTGTAGCATCATCTCCACTCCTTAATCAGTTCAGCTGGGGAGGGATGGATCCTGACATGCAAAAGCCTCAGCCTGATGGGGAATAAACTCATAATCAGCAATCAGATATTCCACATTGCTAGAGGGGGCGGGGAGCTCATCTCAGATAGGTCAAGGATCTCTCCACAGCCCGTTAACCCCTCTGCTCCAGCTGGGAAACATCCATATATGCATTATTAGGCATTTCCCATACAAGGAATGTTTGCTCTTTTCTTGTTGTTACATGTCTTGTACATTGCTTTGTTGACTCTGGAGCTTGACTCACTTATTTAGGATATTGAGGCAGACGTGCAGATCCATGCAGTGCTGTTTTTCCTGTATATATTAACTGTATGAATACAGATCAAATTTCAAACAGAAACACACTCTATTTATAAGTGGGCTTGGATTTCATTAGCACACTATGTCCCTGAATTAGCCATGTGCTGCGCCTTTAAACAAAGTTCATTGCCTTGCACATTCTAATGCCTTTCATCTTTGTAATTAGCACTGAAGCAGCATTTCTTTTATTTCAAATGAATGCATGTGCATAAAAATCAATCTTAAGCAGACTATTCTTGCAAGGCTGTTTTTCTTTATTATTTATGATGATAAATTCCTTTCATGCAGCTTAGATGAGATGAGGAGCACTTTATGCTGCTAACCTTGAATCTTTGTTGAGTTTTGCACTCCAGCCTGCACAGGTTCCTCTGGGAACCCGGAACATCCTCTGTTACACTCCGCTGCCTGGTGGCGACATGGAACCGGAGTCGGTGCTGATGGGGAAGTTAGGAGACTTGCAAATTGAAAACTCTGTGGTACAGATGTTCATGCTATTTGTCTTTCTTGAAGAGCACCCCCTAGTGCTCAGGAGGATTTTCACTCTTCCTTATTCATCAGCACAGACGCCAGATCAGATGAGTGTAAATGATGCCATCCTACAAGTAGAACCCCTAATGGCCTCTGCTGGGACGTGTAATCAAACGCCTCACACACTTCTCTCCCTTTTGTAATCAAGCGGGAGAACGCATGTTGTGACGACCTTTGTTATAACGCTGCCTGTTCCCTCATCTCATCAAAATTCCATACACCTCTCATTTTTCATCCTTTGTTCCCTGCCAGGGTCCCTAGATGCCAGAGCCATTCTCCATGGAGCAGAGGGGAGTGTGACTTAGTATGCTGTGACCTCTGACCCTTTCTCATTCCTTGACACTCCATTCTCGCTATTTCAGCAATGCCACAGTCATGTACAGCCCTTACTCTAACCTATACTCCCAATTTTACAGACCCTTACAGGTGTAAATCATTTTTAACAATGGCCATAGAATATGTCTGCATAAATGCTGACACCGACAGTGACAGTGCTTATCAGCGGCTGTCACACAGAGCTTCTTTTGAGTCACCTTAGGTCACATTAGCACGCGAAAAGGGCTCCGCTCTCATCTCACCTATGCTGGACTGACACAGGAGCAGGATAAAGGTGATAAACCGCACAAACAATACTCCTCTTCTTGCTCGCTGCTGGCATGCTCGTCTAGCTGGGAGATCTGATTACAACTGAGAAGAGAGCAGCTTGGTGTTTCATGGAAAAGCAGGTCAACTGGAGAGTGCTGTCAGAGTTAGGGAGTCACCGGCCTGATGGAGGAGGAGGGAAACCTATCCGACATTGGCGTGGAGAGACAGAGGTTTGTCTTCAGCCTCACAGTAATGGACTTTATTTACTCCACCATTAAGGACAGAGAGAGCAGGGGAGATGATGGAAGCAAGAAGCCTACACATACGACTCTAGAGGGAGATGCATTAGTGTTGTGGTGTTGCTCCTCACCTCCTATCTCTTTTGGTTTCTCCCCCATCTCCCTTTGGCTCACACACAAGAGACGGAGCTGCCCCACTGCCAACACCTAACTCCTTATGTGTTTTTCTGTCCTCAGTGTTTGAGTCAGACAAAACGCAAAATCAATAATGCTTTTTCTCCCCCATTTCCTCTTTGATGCAACTTCAAAAAGCCAATGGACAGCCCTCCAGAGACCCACAGAGGAAAAAGCCAATGGTACGAAACACACTCTGAATGAAAGTACAAGGGAAAAACTTCACCCTTCACTCCTTTAAAACACTGTTAACTTCTAAGCCCCAAATGGCAAAGCATATGAGGGCAGCAAGGGCACGAGAGGCTAAAGAAGAGTTATTCTTATTATTAATCCATGTACTTTATTGTTACTTTTATGCACTGAGATATTCTTTAAAGTTAGTCTATAAATAAAGTGTGCATATCATTACAAGGATAGTATGCATATCAATAATTATAACAGCATAGAACTAATGAATAAAGTACCCTGTCTTTATTGTCTGTGCATATTCTTGTGTGAAAACTGCAGCAAAAAAAAAAAAAAAATTAAAGCAAAAGTGTTCTTCAACTTCATGGACTGTGGTATATGATAATCTAAGGTGTGCTGACAGTGGAAGTATTCTATCTGCAGCTAAATGCTGCATGACAGGGAGACACTTCAAAGGATCTATAAGTGACTCCTGAAATACTGAGTGAAAGTAAAGTAGGAAATTACTCTTAAGTTAGAGGCATTTGACTAAGCCCAGCGAGGTGTTTTACCTGACTGGAGAGCCAAATCAAGAACCCTGAGTGAACTCCGTGAGAATGTTTCAACATAAGTAAAATCATCTCATGTGACCTGATGGTTATCTTGAGCTGCTGTTTGTTGTACCCTACTGTTTGATTGGGCATATGACATGAGAGTCATTTAACCTTGCCTGTGATTGGACTAATCTGTCAAAACCACAAAGTGTGACTGACAAGACAAGATGACTGACAGAGCTGTCACTTTCACAACGCAATGACACGGATCAAGCCAGAGATAGATGTTTGTACAGTAAACATTACAGTAACACACACACACACACACACACACACAGACACACACACACACACACACACACA